>JAXCGZ010005738.1:97500-161724 GCA_037179515.1 Halocaridina rubra | reverse complement strand
CGGATTCCAAAAAGTGCTGCATGTTCAAGCTTAGGCCTCATGTACGTCGTATATATATTTCTCAATATTACCTTGTCTGTATGCCTATAGACCTGTCGTCTCTGAAGCTATGTTGTCTCACTGACAAAAAAGTGAGGGTATACAAGTGTAGAAAAATGTGTTTCATCTGTAGTTTCTCCATAATTTTGCAAACTATGTTTGTCAGTGAGACAGACACGTAGTTTAGAGCAGTTTATTAATATAAACCAAAATGTTATTAAAAAACCGCTATTTGGTGTTTATCTAATTTTCAAGATTATAGTATTATTAATATTCCTTGGTTCTAAACATTATTCTATCTTATTTACATATCGACCATGCTACACGAAATCTTATTGAAGAAGAAAGAACACTATACACTTCGTTACAAAGAATACGTATATCATACATGGGAAATTTAAATGAAATATATATATATATTCTCTACAATAGTTCCCTCCCAAAAAGCGGAGCTAATAATATAAATAATCGTTACTACTCTTAAATCTTATTTTTCTACCTGAGGATGATGTTGCAACTTTAGGAGGAACTATGTTTTGAGAATCAGGACTGACATAGCCTCGGTTATCACTATTATTGTTATTATCATCATCAAAATCACTCTGTGTTTGACTATGTTCTAGTGGTTCAACAGTTCTTTGTTTCAGGCATTGCATTAGGTTCGATTACTGGTTTCAAGCAATCAATAGAAAAACAACTATGTACATCATCAGACAAGTGCATAAGAAAATATTTAGGCATGCGCTTGATAACCTTACATGGTCCTGAGTATGGTGTTTCCAAAGATTTCCTGACTATGAACTTGTAACCAAACTTTATCACAGGTGTATAAATCTTTAGGAATAAAAGTCTTTGGAAAACTATGGCACTTACCACTATCTAGGTCACTTACATCTAATTTGGATATTTCTTTGGCTAAATACTCAACAGATGAGTTTGTTAAATCACTAGTATTAGTACTGCTTGTGTCTACCATCAGTTTTGGTAATAAAAGTGAGGTACCAGTAACAGCACTAAATGGGGAAAATCCATTTTCATTAGGAGTATCACGAATACCAAGAAGTTTAATCGGTAGGGATTGTAACCAATTTTATTTTCCAACCATGAGAGGGGTATTTGATAATTCTTTGAGTACGCTCCATCATTTCATTAGATTGGGGATGATAAGCGGTTGTTCTTAACCTATAAAATTCTACAACTGATGAGAGTTCTTGAAACATTTCACTCTCAAACTGAAAACCGCGATCAGTAATACATGGAGAGGAACTCCAAATCGTGATATCCATGTATTTATGAAAGCTTGTGCTACAGTCTGTGCTGTGATATCTGCTAATGGTTGTACTTCTATCCAATGAGTGGCGCAATCAGTGTACGTTAATAAATATTTATATGGACTAATATATTAGTCTGAAGGATTTTGAACTGTAGGAAGGGGACCTAGAATATCTAGATGTACTGTTTTAAAACGTGATGAGGGTAAGTCAAAGTTACTCATAGCACTCTTCTTATGACTGTGAATCTTGGACTGTTGACAAGACAAGCACTCTCTACACCATTTTTTGATGGATCGGTCCATGTCAGGCCAAAAATACCTAGATTTTACCAATGTCAGGGGTGACTTTATACCAGAGTGAGATCAGCTATGTAGGCTGTTAAAAATTGACATACGTATGGATTCTGGTATAAAAGGTCTAGGGAATGGTGTAGATGTCACACATTAATTTCTTTTCTTCATTTAGTAATTGGAATGGTCTTAGTCTATCATAGTATGCCTGGGTCTCTTCATCTAGAAACTGAACTTCTGCAATTTCAGATAAATCACAAACATCAAACATATCTGTGTTAGCAGGTCGTGAAAGGCAGTCAGCCACAGTGTTATGTGAACCTCTTATATAACTAACATTGGTGAGATATTCTGTTGAGATAGATAAATGCCTTTGTTGTCTATCAGACTTAGCTCGATTAATAGTTTTAAAAGCACTGCAAAGTGGCTGATGGTCTGTTAACAATTATACATAATGACCTTCAATTTGAGGATGGAAATGTGATACTGCTAAATAAGCGGCGAGAAGCTCCCTATCAAATGTATAATATTTTCTTTGTGATTGTGAAAGTTTCTTTGAGAAAAATCCCACAGGTTTAGGTTACTCATTAACCATTTGATGGAGTGCAGCTCCTACAGCATATTGATTACTATCAGTTACTAACTGAATTTGGGTATAGCCTGTTTGTATGTGTGCAAGAGCTTTGAGGTTGGACAGAACTTCCTTAATTTCATCAAAAGATTGCTTTTCCTTTCAGGTTATTCTAATGATTTGTGATTTGGCTTCAATCTTATACATACTGTTAAAGGTAAGACAATTGAGGCAAATTGAGGAGCTAATTTTCTATAAAAACCCATCGTGCTCAAAATTGTACGCAAACTCTTTGAATGAGTTGGGTAAGGAAATTCTGCCAATTCAGAAATCTTGTTAGATGTTGGGCGAAGACCATCAGCACAAACACTGAATCCTAAAAAGTCAAGTTCTTTAACACAAAATATACATTTATTCAAAGAAACTTTAAGATTGTACTTATTAAGGATATCAAATACTATATCAAGATCCTTGAAATGGGCTTCTTCATTATCTGAAAATACCAATATATCATCCAAGTACTGTATATAAATACACACGTCACATTTGAGAATATCTTGTCCATTACTCTTTGAAAATTGCGGTTGCATTACGGAGGCCAAAGGGCATATAATCAAACTCAAATAACCCAAAAGGGGTGGTTACAGCTGTTTTCGGGACATCGTCCGGGTGTACCCTAATCTGAAGATGGGCCGAAGTTAAGTCAGTCTTTGAGAAACATATTTCATTTGCAAGTTTAGATGAAAAAGAATTAATATTGGGAATAGGGTATCGGTCTATTTTCTTAATGGAGTTTAGTGCTCTATAATCACCACAAGGACAGTATTCACCGATACTCTTAGGGACTAGGAGTAAAGGAGAATTCCACTCACTTTCAGATGGGACAATGATGTCCGAGCTAGGAGTGCACAGAATCCTTCTTGAGCAGCCTTAAGTTTTTCTTCACTTAGCTGACGTGTTTTTGCGAATACAGGAAGGTTACTACCTGTTTCTATTCTATAATACACTCCACAATAGACTGGATCTTTATTATCATGAGGAGAGGTAATATATGGATACTTATTCAGCAATAATTGAATACTTGGAGGAATCTGGACTTCCATAATAACCACATTAACAGATGATCGAGACAAAGGGACATTTACTTTTGTTTCTGTAGTACTGTCAATAATTAGTCTCATTTTACAATCAATGGAAAGACCAAAATTTTCAAGAAAATCAAAACCGAGCGAAGGATGTAGTGTTTCAGCAATAATAAAAGTCCACATGAAAGAATGTCTTAAGCTAGGAATTTGAATTTCTAGTCTTGCTTGACCATGACATTTTATACCTTCCCCAGTACAAGAAGATACTGAAATAGGTGAGGGTTCTATTACAGTGCCATTTACATATTAAGAGGGTATTGACACGCTAGCACCAGTATCAGTTATAAAGTTAAACTTTGTAGCTCCAAGTTGAGCAGCAACTTCTAAAAGTGGCGGGTCTGCTGGAGCAAAATTGGCAACTCGCTCCTCTAATTTTCCGAAGAAGGGGTTGGCGGTCTGGAATTAGGTAGCATTTCACAATTTGCTTTTCCTCCCATTTACACCATGCTTTACAAGTTTTGGCATGATCAGCGAAATAAATATGTGCCCTACACACTTTTGGGCGCTGGTCCTTACTAAATGGGCATACACCATTAGGAATGGAATTGTAATCTGTTTTACTCTTATTTGGAACACTTCGTTGTACAGGATTTGATTACTGAACAGCCATTACAGAAAATTTACTAAATTACGGCAACAACTCATCAGCCAATTTGCCTAACTGTGACAAATTTAATTCTTTTTGAGAGACTGTCACAGGTGAAATAGTTGGGGGCAAAGCTTGAAGTAATTTATGACGTATTATATCGTCAGTAACCCCTATTCTAGATGCTGTGGTAATCGTCTCTTGCAAATAAACAGAGGGCCTACATGATATATTAGTTGTCTTCATTAACCTATCTAATACTTCTGGTTTTGTTTTCTCAAACATACTGATAACTGCTTCCTTAAGTGTCTTGTAGTCAGACTGCACTGGGTCAATCACATTGCTAGGTAATCTTGAGACCACCTCGGCTGCATTGACGCTGTAGAATATGGTAACATCCACAATGATTTTTTTTTTAAGTGAAATTGTACTTTAGTGATGAAAAACCATTCAGGAACTGAAATCTCCATGAAGGCAGAAGGTTTTATTGCTAGTGAGTGGTCCATTCCTGAATTTTCGTCTCCAGAATCCGGCATGGCTGTAAGTCTCTTTTTTACCAAAACTTCTTGAGAAGTTGGCTCTGGAATTTTTGGCGGGTCACTCCAGGGGGTACCACTTTTTATAGAGGGTGGATTGAAAGACAGCTTTGGACCCTTTACAAAAATAATATAAACCAGAACATAATTCAAAAACCCCTGTTTGGGGTATATCTAATTTTCAAGATTATAGTATTATTAATATTCCTTGGTTCTAAACATTATTCTATCTTCTTACATATCGACCATGCTGCACGAAATCTTATTGAAAAATAAAATGGCGGGCTACGGGGCTTACTCATCATAACATAAACAAAAAACAGCTGAGACAAAAGAAAACTATACAATTCATCTCAAAGAGAACGTATATCATACATGGGAAATTTAAATGAAATATAGATATTCTCTACAGTACCATTATTTATTTATTACTCTAGCTAAGAATCTCTCCAGGTACCACATTCGCTCGTGTATTGCATCTTTAAACCTCCCCAAATTCCAACGATTTCTCAGATATGATCCATAGTGCTACAGATATTAGTGCAACACATTTTGAAGTATATGAGGAAATATGCTATAACTTCCCATACTTTTATGAACATATAATTCCATCAGTGCTTTGCATATTCTGTAGTTGGAAAGACGATGTCCTCTAATACTGAGAGGGTTGAGTATCCTTTACTGTAAAAACCGACGGAAACTCCTTGATGAAGGTTATCAAAGATCTTTTCATCTGTCTCAGTAATACTTCTGTCTGCCTTTTCCAACTTTAAAACGTGTATGTTTACTTAATTGTGTATTTGTGTGCTTATCTGCATTAATATAATACACACACCCCATAATTCTTCTAAATATATTTTGAAAATTAAGGAAAAGGAGAAACAACAGGGAAGTGTAGCACTTTCGAGTAATGTATATTATCTAGTAGTCTATATGGGTAACTAACTTACTGTAAATAGAGAACGATTATACAAAAGCTCCCCTACTTACAAATAAACGAGATATGAGAACATTCACATATACGAACAAAAACCTACCCATTATATGCCCATGTATTAATGTATGCAGTACTGTACTCTACTGTACTAGTACATTATTGTTACTGTATTATGATGCTATAATACTGTATACTCTATGTTTTAGGTAGTACTGTAGTTAAGTGACTTTAGTCTAAGTACTGTACAGTACTGTATATGTATGTAATCTACAGTACTATTTTTTACCTAAACACACTTACGAACAATTCTGCTTACGAATGGATGTCTGCAACCTAACTTGTTCATAAGTTGGGGAGTGTCAGTACTATATTTAGGAGCTAAACAAGAAAAAGAGAACTAAGTAAATGAAACTATTAATAACAGTAATATGCATGTGTGTAAATAATTTAGTCAAATGCCACAGGGAAAGCCAAGAGATATATATTATAGGTGGAGTATTGGAATAATTCGGGATTTGTCAACATGGAATCTAAATAAAAAATTGAAGCTATAAAAGACTTCATTACTGTACTAGGACTTTAAATGTTTGGGAGCAGCTAGGACATCAAGACATAAAAAAAAATTAGTAGAATGTAATTTCCTTAGCTTGAAATACAATTTCATAAACAAACAAACAAACAAACATTTATTTCCATTTTGTACAATGGTTATTCAACATTAATAGTAACTTATAAGTAGACATGTAATTAAACTAATAAATAAGAGGGTTATACATATAGTTAAATTAAATGTAGCTTTCATAGAAAATAATAATGCTGTAATAAAAATGTTAATAATAAAGTAGTAAGTATGCCACTAGAAACAGGATCGTTATTATCGGCATCATTTCCATATTTGTTTCCTTACAATGAGAATAATTAGTTCTTAATGAGCAGCAGCTATTTGTCCAAAAGAAAACTATATAGTTTGCCTTTGAAAGCTGTGAAGGAGGATGCATTTTTAAGATGCTCTGGAATATTATTCCAGAGTGTTGGCCCTTTGATAGTGATCATCTTTGAACCTGCTTCTGTGTTTGTTCTGTGAATAAAGAGCTCACTGCTCTGTCTTGTGTTGGTTCCCCTTATATCCCTGACTGTTTTTAAATCCAATAGCCAGCTAGGATAATGATGGTCCAAAATTTTTAATACAAAAACATAAATAGCATAAGCGACCTTATTTTCTGCCCGCAGCCACCCAAGTTTATTGAGAGCTGGTGTGATGTGGTCATATTTTCTTATACCTCCCAGGGCAACTCGAGCTGCAAAATTAATAAGCTTCTGTATTCTATTTATCTGAGTCTTAGTGATAGCTCCCCAAACAGTTGTGCAGTAATTAATGTGACTTAGGGCTAGAGATTCAACAACAGTTATTCAAGTGGTAGTCTCAAAATTGTCTTTTATACGTGATAAGTACATTAATGCTCCTGTAACCTTTTTGCATACTTTATCTATATGGGAATCAAACAACATGTGGTTATCAAAGTGAATTCCTAGGTTTTTGACTGTTTTGCTAGGTGTGATAATATTGTCGCAAAAATTAATTGTTGTGTTTTCTGGAATTTGTGCTATGTGGAACCTTGAACCAATAAATATGCACTGTGTTTTACTTTCGTTAATTAACAGCAAAATTTCTTGGAAATAGGTTTTAATTTTTGACAGAGTGTTTTCTGCTCTTAAAGTTAGCTCTGGGAGATTATTAATATCACCACTAAGGAGTAGTTGAGTGTCATATGCATATTGTACGACTAGAGAGTCAGAAATGAAAGAAGATAGATCATTTACGTAAATGGAGAAGAGGATAGGACCAAGTACTGATCCCTGTGAAACACCAAATGATACATTTTTTTGGCACAGAGATAATGTTGTTAAGACGTATGGACTATTTACGATTAGATAGATACTCGCTAAACCAGCTTGGATCAATATTTAAGTCAATACATTTACTTAAAAGAATTTCATGGTTTACACTGTCGAAGGCTTTTGATAAGTCCAATAATACAAGCATAGATATTTTTTTTCATATCTATATTATTATATATACAATTGTAACTTTAAGCAGTGCAGTTTCCGTCGAAAGTTTCGGTCTGAAACCATGCTGGTTAATACTTAATAGTCTATTTGATTCTAAATATGACATGAGCTTTTCTAATATTTTAGAGAAAATGGGTAGCAGGGAAATGGGACGATAGTTAGTCACATCTTCTCTGTCCCCCTTTTTATGCAGAGGTATTACATGTGATATTTTCCAAGAGTCGGGAAACTTTTTAGTGACAATGGAAGTGTTCATAATAGTTAGAATATAGGATGCAATCATGGGTAGAGCATCTTTGATGAACTGAAATGGTATACCATCTGAACCATAAGAGCCAGAGTTTCTTATGCTCTTTATGGTAAGAATTAGGGTAGCACAATCGATAAGATTTATCTTGAAGTACTCTCTTGTGTTTACATTGGAAGAATTGTCATTTAAGCAATTACTCATATTCACTGAGTTGATGTTTTCTTGAGTTTTTTCATATGTATTTTTGCCAGCGTTAGCAAAATAGTTATTAAAGTTTTCTGCTTTGTTTTTCAACTCCGTAATATTTTCAGAACTTTCTGAGGTACTCTTTTCATTTGGTATCATGCTTCTTATCACTTTCCATGTTGCTGCTGTATCATGTCTAGAGTCATTAAATTGTTTTTTGTAAAAGTCTTTTTTACTTACACTGATGAGAGATCTGACACGTTTCTTTTCTGTTTTATAACGTTCTCGGAGAGTCATATCATATCTATTCATTTTTAGCTCTTTTTGTATTTGATTTCTGATTTGCATTGCCTCTTTGATGTCATGAGTTAGCCAGGGGGCTGAGGGGCGGGTTATTTTTCTTGTTACAATGGGTGCACAACTATCTAAGCATTCAAGGAAGACTTTTGTTAGAATCTCAACTGCAAATCGACGTTATCTGTGTATTTAATTCTATTAAGTGCATTTGTGTTGTTGATTAATGTTTCACAAAAGATATCAGGGGAGTAATTTTTTAGACACCGGAATGTCTTGAGGAGAGGCTTCCCTTTGGGCTTGTTTATGTTTAGCATAGCACTGTTCAGCTCGTGGTCCGCAATTGGGCAGGGAACTACGTCCCAATAGAGTATACTTTCCACTTTATTTGTTATTATCAGATCTATAAGAGTCCTAGAATTAGGGGTTATGCGGGTCGGTTTTGTCACTATTTGTGTTAACTTCACAGTGTTGATCACCCTTTTCATTTTGTTATCTGCTGAGAGCAAGTCATCATTAAAATCACCAAGTATGTATATGGGTTTATGACGCACACAGATATTTCTGAATGTTTCTAGCAGATGATTGAATGAACTGGTAGGTGCTTTAGGGTGACGGTAAACACACCCTACAATGAAAGATGGAAGTTTCTGATACTGCACAGTGATCCATAAATCTTCGAGCTCCTCAGTTTTTTCTAAACCTGTGGTTATTTCTGATGCACTAAGATAATTTCTAACATAAATACAAACCCCACCCTCTCGGCCATGGTCATTGCGAAATATTTTAAACTCTGGGATATTCACATATTTATTTTCAGTTGTAGGAGGAAGCCAAGTTTCACTTACAAAGAGGATATCTATGTTGTAGTCTTTTGTTAGCATTATTATTTCCTCAAAATGAGCGAGCAGGGACTGAGCGTTCACATGTACTAATGTTACATTCTTACCATGTTTCATTGGGGTGGTATCCATAGTCATAGTTGTAGTTTCGACTGTGTGATTCTGCTGGGAATTCATCATTGTAGTGTGTTCTGGAGTTAGCCCATGGATCCTGGTGTCTGTACCTACTGTTGGAAGTGTAACGCTGGTTTGAGTACGTGCCATGGCATGATCGGGCCTTCCCAAAGTTTGTATGCCTAGGTGAGTGTCTATGTGTTATGTATAACTTTTGAGCTGATTAATTCGTGCGCTTTGCATTGCGCTATTGTTTTGTTGTTTTCACTGAGTAGAACACGCCATGTCGGACATCTAAGTTTGAGTAATAAAACCTCCACTTTTTCTCACGATTTTAAATGAATTCCTGTTTTGGAGTATGGAACAAATGGCGACGAGGTACAAAGGACCAATGCAGTAGCAAAAGGAACTTCTGGTTTGCAGTATTTAAGTAAATTCAACAGTGGATCATTGAATACTAGAATCTGTAGATTTTTGTACAATTATAGAAAGAGTATGCATAGTGGTATAGGTAAATCACCAGCAGAGTTACTATTTGGAAGATGTTTTAAAACAACTTTAGTATCTGTAAAATGTTCCCCTAACAAAGACAGAGACCTGGAAAAATTGTCAAAGAAAGTTTTCTCTGAAGGAACAAACATGTACAATGTTGGTGATGCAGTTTTTGCTAAAAATTTTGGGAAGGGAGAGTCTTGGATTGAAGGTAAAATTATTGAAGTGCTTGGTGTAAGAAATTATTTGGTGCAAATTCATGATTTTGGTAATATATCATGGAAGAGGCATCATGATCAGCTTATGCCTAGATTTACTGGTACTTGTATTAAGACACCTAGAGAGTCTCCAATGCCTTTAGGTTCTTCGAATGTAAGTAATTATTCCTATGCCTCTAGTTCCACTAATGATGTTGAAGTATCTTCACAAAAGTGTGATGTTTCAGTTCAACCTGATAGTAATTGTATTGAGTCTGAAGACACAGTCTCAGAAACTGAAAGGTGTGGTGTGAATGATAAACAGATTGTATCACAATCTCCAGTATTACGGAGATCAAAGAGAATTATTAAGCCACCAGAAAAATTAAATTTGTAATGTCTTTTGTTACCATAATATATTGATATTTCTGTATAATGATTGTTGTATGTTGATATTTTTCTGATCCATTTTTGATAAGTTTTGTATGTCTTTTCTTGGAGGGAGGAATGTTATGTATAACTTTTGAGCTGATTAATTCGTGCGCTTTGCATTGCGCTATTGTTTTGTTGTTTTCACTGAGTAGAGCACACCATGTCGGACATCTAAGTTTGAGTAATAAAACCTCCACTTTTTCTCACGATTTTAAATGAATTCCTGTTTTGGAGTATGGAACACTATGGTTGTAAGAGCCATCACTCCAGGAGAAGTCTCTTGTGCGTGGACGGCGATAAGAGAGGTTTGTATCGTGTCTCTTTCTGTAGTCTCGCGTATAGGGGATTGTTTCATTAGCTCTTTGCTGTTTATTTTGGTATGACTGTAGTTTGGGATATTTTGTAGAATACCCATGTTGTGTCCATTGTTTGCCCCCGCGAAATGGCTGGACAATTGTGCCTGTAGGCCATTGATTCAGTTTGTAAGGCACATATTCAAATCCTTTCGATATACCCAATTTGGTTTGCGAGAAAGCTCCTTAATCAAGACTTCAGAAGGAATGCCTTGATTTGTCAATGTATTACGTATCTCTCTCTCAAAGGGGTTGCCAGGAATGCGAATATATATTTGAGCTGTAACCCTTGCACTTGCATTATTGGGCAACTGTGGCTGTGGGGGAGAGGACTTCGATGGAATGTTTAGAATAGAGACTTCTGCTATTTTCTGTTTTCTTCATTGTTTTGCAGCCTATTGCTGGGTTGGTTATTTGTGCTGGAAGGTGTAATTTGGTTGTCCTGGTTAGTGATAGTTGCTGTGTTGTTAGGAGTAGTGGAGATTGGCTCTATATCTTCTTCGCTGTTTTGCAACTCTTTACCAGGTTGGTTGTTTGTGTTGGGAAGAATCTTGTTCTGGTTAGTGCCTGTTGTTGTATTGTTAGGAGTAGTGGGGAAGGACGCTGTTGTTTCATCACTATTTTGTAACCTGTTACTGATTTGATTATTTATGCTAGATGGTGTATTCAGGTTGTCTTGTTGACTATCACTTTTATCTGGATCTACCTCTTCTTCACTACCACTATCACATTCGTCTCTCAATGCACTGGAGGAATTGTAAGTAGAGACAGAAAACCTAGTTTGCAAAACCTGAGGGTTGTTGATAGAAGGGACATCATCGTTGTTAGGTGACAGCACATAAAGCATATATAATGATATTTGAGAAAGAATGAATACAGATAATGATTTAATAATAATAATAATAATAATGAAGTATATAAAGTGCATAACCCAGTAATTAATATGTAATTTTTATTTACCTACATTACTTACTTAAGTAACATTCCATCTCTTTTCATACTTTTTTTAACTAAAATTTAATCAGTCATGTCGATATATATATTCTAGTTACTATCCATATGATAAAAAATATAATTATTGTAGCATCATGATGGCTGAGAGACAGGTTGAGCGAGAATCGAACAAGGGGACTGGGATACCCTTCCTCTGTATTTTCTTCCTGCAGTTAATCAACATACAGTATTGTTGATTCAGTCACCTCCCTTATGAGGGGGGATATGGCTCTTTAATATAGACACAAAGAAACAAGGCTAGAGACGATTGAAGGCACTGGCATGGTCTGTGAACATTAGTTCCTTTATCTAGGCTTTGGAAATTTGTTCAGTCTCTCATCTGAACAATAGATTTCCAGTAAGGTGCAATTTTATAACGTGAAGGATAAAGCAAGAAAGACATTTAATATTCCAATAAATAGTTTATTATAGGTTTATAAGAAGGCTATACATACAACATCATGTTAAAACATTCTTTGATTGTATCTGCAACAGTTACGTATCACATGATATTGGCACCCCTCTACTTCTCTGTCCATTGGCACCCCCTATCTCCTACTCCAAATGCTTCAACTACTGATGGGCTGGCTCTCAAGTCATGGCACGTCTTAGATAAACATTTTATTAGATATTTTGCATAACATCACTTTTCTTCATACACACAATTCAGTATTGATTATATGTTATTTCCATTAAAATATAATTCAGATCTATAAAGGATTCAATGTAATTAATCATAATTATATACTCTTTATCAGCATTAGAACCTGTGGTTTAAATAAAGTTTATATATATAGCTCATAGAAATTGCTTATATTTTCTTAAAATAAAAAAATAATTTTTATGACCATACACAAAGAAATAGAATAAGAGACTAAGAGGGTATTAGGAATAAAGGAGAAACAGTAGTATCAAAATGATCAGAAAAAGTACAGGGAGGGAGGCATGAGAATTCTAGGTGATATGTTTATACATAAATGTACAATACATGAGGCTGCAATTAAAATACATATCATCGAGAGTTAATAAACAAAATATAAAGTGATTTCATTATTCTTACAGCATCTGTAAGCAAGCAGCATTGATGATACAACTCAAGTCATAATAAAGAAAGGCATTTCTAATAAAGATTATAAATATCCAGATAGTTTCCGAATATATAAGAATGCATATGAACTAAACATAATACTGTATATTAATATTAACAGGAGACAGATCTTATCCATTACAGGGAGATTTTGAACGAATGACTTAAAATTAGAATGATATCAGTAATGTTTCTTGTTAAAAGTGAGAATATGCCTATCCCAAAATAGTTTAAATAAGAATTTATGCAAGAACTCAAGAACCTCTAAAACAATTGCTATATTCCCTTTGGGAACTTTTAAGAATATCGCTGTGCAAACACATCTTTTAGCATCTGATCTTTTTCTCTGTCTCAAAAACCACAATAAATGAAGACTTTTTTCTTTTACTTATTTGACCAGGATCTTGTAAAAAAGAATCCAAGGGTACACAGGGGTTACACATAAAAAATTCTTGGCAAATCACCTAACCAAACCTCAAAATATATGGGGTTAACTAAACATGAGGTTCTGGGGGTTACTCAGCTTTAATAGTTCCACTGAATAACTTAAACTTACACCTCAAACATACTCTGTCTCCTGCATCAAGTTTATCAATCTTCCAGTCTCTCCATTGGATCAACCTGTTTTTACTTTCACTACCCACAACATTTTTCCTATCTTCTGTTTCATGGAGGAATGTGCTGGATTCCATTATAGTAATAGCATTTACGCAATGCATACAGACCTGAATGCATTATTTATGCAATGCATACATACTTGAATGCATTATTTAAGAAATGCATACAAACCTGAATGCATTCAAAACGGAAATTGAACAGAAATATATCTGAATAATATTAATGTATATTTTACTGAAGCAGTTCCTAGTATCCCTGACCAATTTTAATTCAATACATTTTCTCTCGACATCTATTGTTAGTATATTATATAAATAATCAATATAATTCAAACAATATTAATGAAAGTTTTCCTTTCCTATTTCATAACATACATAATAATTGTGCACTGAAAGCATCTCATAAGGTGGTCACACTTAAAAAAACAAGAAAAAGTGCAAAATGAAACAGTCAAAACAGCTACGACAGATGTTTTATGCATTTAAATATGTATTTATTTCCTCGATACATAGGAGTAGATATGCCGATTTCTATTAAAGAACACTGTGATTGAGCCAATATTGTTTTCAGGGGTTGTGTCTGAAACTTCATGAAGCAAATGTATGAAATGGAAGAAATTTTAATCTCTTCATTAAAATTAAATCATTTAATTGATTTGTTGTACAAAATGCATAAGACCAAGCACGAGAATGGAATGAAATATAATAAAGCAATATCCATACTAGATCTGTTCTGAATATAAATTGGAAGACGTGAAACTTAACCTGCTATGTTCTATAATAATTATGCTGGATAATGTTCACAATCCACAAATACGCAGAATCAAAATGCCGAATAATTTATAGGCCTAATTACTCTAGCAACACCAATTTAGCGATACAGCACAGAAAAATGAGTAAGTGTTTAAACTCTTTGGAACTGCATTACAGTATTATATGTAATATAACAAGCAGTTAAAAATGGTCAAAAAACTCCAACCAATACAAACTTTAAGAATATACAAAACTTATAATTCTCACCAAGCACACCTAGGAATAGCTCCAAATCACAAAGGAAAAAACCTCATAACTTCGCAAAAAGCTTTCATACAGAAGACATGCTTTGTATAGATTTCACATTGAAACAGGCCTCAGCAAGAAATCTATCTATCTATCTGCCTTGGCTGTTTACCCCATTGGGGGGTAGCAGACAAAAAATGAGACAATACAGGGATTACTTTGCTCTATGGGCAATGACGAGGGAGCTAGCGACCGTTCGATGGCACTGCTGGAGTGCCACAGCCCTTCCTCCCGGCTCTTCCACAACCTGTGTCGCTTCATAATGCCAACTCCCCTACTGCCCCTACCACAGGGCTACCTCTGTAAGATGCAGCCCTGTGGTAACAGCAGATGTCCATCAGAGCTGTGTCACAATCGCTAGCCACTCATCCCTATTCCTAGCACGCTCACTTGCTTCCCTCACATCCATCCTCCCATCATTCAGGGCTCTCCTTACTCCATCCATCCACCCAAACCTAGGCCTCCTCTAGCATTTCTCCCATCAACTCTTGCATTCATCACCTTCTTCAGCAGTCTTTTATCATCCATCCTCTCCACATAGCCAAACCATCTCAGAACATTTATATCTACTCTGGTTGCCAATTCTCTCCTTACACCCGTTCTTGCTCTCACCACTTCATTCCTAACCCTATCCAACCGAGATCAATCCATATACCAAAGCCATATTTCCCCTTATGAGGAGGGTGGCTGAGCCAAAGACAATACTTTGACTTTTTGTGGGAATTGAATACAGAGGAGGGGATTCCCAGCCCCCTTGCTCCCCCCATTTAGTCGACTTTTACGACACGCAGGGGAACACGAAGAAAGTATTCTTACCCCCCTCCCTCAGGGGGCAGTCCAACCAATATACACCAATCATACTCCTCAGGCCTTTCATCTCAAACACATTTAGTTTCCGTCTCTCACTTTCATACCCCATAACTCTGATCCATTAATCACAGTTGGCACAACCACTTTCTCATACAAAACTTTCTTAACATTCATTTCCAACCCTCTATTCTTCATCACTCCTTTCAATGCACCCAACACTTTACATCCTTCATTCACTCTGTGACACATTTGTTTCCACTCCACCATTTGCAGCTACAACCGAGCCTATATACTTAAACTGATCAACTTCCTCAATTGTCTCTCCATTCAACAAAACATTCAATCCAGCACCATCCTTATTTCTTGTACATCTCATAACCTTACTCTTTCTCACATTCACTCGCAACTTCCTTCTCTCACACACCATTCGAATTTCTGACACTAACTGACATAGCTTTTCCTCTGAATCTGCCACCACCACAGTATCATCTGCAAACAGCAACTGATTCAGCTCCCACTCGTTATCATCCTCATCTACCATTCTCAAACCTCGACCATGCACTCCATCAATACACAAATTGAACAGCCAAGGTGACATCACACATCCCTGTCTCAGTCCCACACTCACTGGAAAGCACTCACTCACTTCATTCCCGACCTTAACACAAGCTCTACTGCCCTCATGCAAACTCTTCACTGCTTGCAAGTCTACCATCAATTTCATATAACTTCAAAACATTCCACATTGCCTCTCTATCAACTCTATCATCGGCTTTCTCCAGATCCAAAAATGCAATATACACATCCTTACCCTTTGATAAATATTACTCGCATAACTGCCTAACTATAATTACCTGATCTATACAACCTCTACCTCTCCTAAAACCACTCTGCACTTCCACGATCACATTTTCTGTCTTATCCCTAATCCTATTAATCAGTATCCTACCATACACTTTTCCTACCACACTCAACAAACTTATACCCCTAAAATTACTGCATTCATACACATCTTCCTTACCTTTGTATAGGGGCACTATACAAGGATTCACCCATTCCAATGGTACCATTGACAAAATAAAGCATATATTAAACACTCTCACCAACTATTCCAATGCAGTCACACCCCCTTCTTTCAACATCTCCACTCTCGCACCATCCATTCCAGATGCTTTACCTGCTTTTGTTTCATCCAATGCCCTTTTCACCTCCTCTCTTGTGATCTCTCTCTCATTTTCATCCCATTACTGGCACTTGAACACCCCCCCACTGCCACTATAGCTGCCTCTCAATATTCCTCAACATTCAGCAACCACTCAAAATATTCTGCCCATCTTTTCCTTGCATCGTTCCCTCTTAACATCTGTCCAACACATCTTTCACGGCCTCTTCCATTCTCGATCCACCCTTCCTTACTCTCTTCACTTCTTTCCAAAACTTCATTTTATTCTCCTCATATGACCTACTAAAATCCTGTCCCCACCTATTATTTGCCACCCTCTTCTTTTCCTCTACTTTCTGCTTGCTTTCCACATTTTTCTCTCTATATCTTTCATAGTTCTCCCCACTGTTACACTGCAGCCATTCCTCAAAAGCCCTCTTTTTTTCTCTTCCACCTTCATTTTCACTCCCTTCATTCCACCACTGCTGCCCCTCCTCATGCCACCTCCAACAAAACCTTCTTTCATTAACCCCTATTCCTCCTCTAACTCCCTAACTTCTCTTTCTTTCACCCTGTCATATGCCACTTTCAACCTGTTCTGATATTCCTGTCTCTTATCTGGCTTTTTCAACTCTTCCACCTTCACCACTTCCCTTCTACATCCCCCCACTCTTGCTACTACCACTTTTGCTTCAACCAAATAATTATCAGACATCCCAGCAGCCACACCCCTAAATGCATGCACATCTTTCACTCTACCAATCATTCTCTTTGCTACCAACACATAATCCATCAATGCTCATTTTTTCACTCTTCCAGTTGCCCCACTCATCCATGTATACTTATTTATTGACTTCTTCTTGAAAAAACTATTACCTTTCACCAACTCTTGCTCCACATAAATATCTAACAGTCTCTCGCCACTCTCATTCCCACCTGGTACCCCATACTTTCCTACAACACTTTCTACCTCTCCATCACCCACTCTGGCATTCAAGTCACTCAACACAACTACATAGTTCCTTCTACTCAAACCATTCACACACCTAGTTAACTCATTCCAGAATTCATCCCGCTCTTCCTCACTTCTCTCACATCCTGGCCCATATAAAAATTATATCAGTCAAATTTCAATTGTTTATAGCCAGATCACATATTAGTCACTATACAATACTAACACCCTGATAATACGGTACATTTACACATCAGTATAAGGCAAGGTTGCTTAACAATAAACATAAATATATATATATATATATATATATATATATATATATATATATATATATATATATATATATATTATATATATATATATATATATATATATATATATATATATATATATATAATATATATATATATATATATATATATATATATATATTAGTACAGGTTGTTACAATCTCACATTGCAGAAAAAATACATAGAGGACTAGGACCTAAAGCTTTATGGGTAACAGAATATAATACTCGTTACTCAGTATTCAGTCTATGACCAACAAATAACAGATGGACTGGATATGATGCTGAATTGCGCTTTAGAAACTATGTTTACCCAATGTGCATTAGAGAACTCTCACAATAAAGTTTTTTAACTATTTACACACGTTTATGGTTTACATTCTTGAAGTGGAATACGTATACTGTATCTGTTTTTGTATATGTGTATTCATCCTTCTCATTTGTAACAGCTTAAAATTCTATTCATGTGTATAAAAAAAAAGAGGAGTTCCAGTAACGTCTTTAAATTAGGTAACATTCTAAAGCTCAAATGCTTCACCAAATGTTGTTTATTGTGTAATGTTAAGAAATGTAGTATCAAGTTGAAAAAAATAAGGAATTAATTTACTATAATCAGATCAATAACTTAAAATACCTTTAAATAAGGTCACATATAAATAACTACCCTAACAATGAAGGATTAACTTTTATTGGTTAAAATCATATGTATACATTCACGGTAGCGATTATATGAACTAATCAGATCTCGCACTTACAATTTTAAAGCACGTTTTTCCAAACACCAATACTTCCAAAATTTTCTCAATCTCATACAAAACATACCACCCCTCAACGTGTACAAGATAGACAATGCTAAACCCTAGAGTATATATTTTTCCAGGAAGACATGACCAACTTATAACAGTGTACAATGACCAAACCATTATCCATTATCTCATTATTTTTGGCATAGGGGAAGTCCTATTTCATGCTGCATCATCGTCCCATTCATCATCGTCCTCCTCGGTGTCGACCTCGTCATCCGATTCGGATTGGATAGCCTGAGCGCGCTGCATAAGAGCACGATTCAGCAGCAGTGCCATACCCTCTATGGGAGCTTCATAAGATTTGGGAGCATCATTTCCATCGCAGTCTCTTACCTGTTAATACAATTATGTGGGAGTAAAATATACGCCTGGAGGGTGGAAAAGCCAGTTTCCTACTCCCCTATCACATTTAGCTGCCTCCTACGACCTCAAGGTATGTGTGGGTAGAATTCTTTCTCTAACACCACAAGGGATATTATTTCCAGTCACCTCTAATCACAATTAGAGTGAAGAAAGGTGTTACTAAACACAATAAAGTATCTCTTCCGGTCAAGAAAATAGCCGAAGAAGCCACATACACTAAACCATGTTGTTTGCGAACAGGCTGAAGCTGAGGAATTAAATCTGGATGTCTTTACTTGTATCAGTATTAATCCTTCATCACTTGCAGTATAAAGGTCCATTATGGTAAAGCATCAAAATAATTCTAAAAGACAATCTCCACTGCATACGCAGTGGAGATTGTTGTCATTGGGAAAAGTTTCTAGAAACTTTTCAAACATTACATTTACAAGTTTAAAGTAACACACTGATATCTACTACAGCATGATTTATAATCCAAATTTATCAGAGATTCCTAATGTAATAAACTTCCTTTTCTCATATCTCCACAACAGATGATGATGTTCTGTTTTTACATCATGGACTTCCTTTTCTGTTAAGGACTAGGATGGTGCCTCCTTGTGAAGGACTTTGGTTATGGCAAGTGCAACTGTTACCCTTAGTGAATGCCCTCTCTAATCTCAAACCGTGGCAGGTCTCAAATCGATGACCTGAAGAATCAAAGTCATGCACATTACCAACCCAGATTCATAAATTTCCATTCATTTACTCATGCTAGGAACAAATTTGGTTTTATCTACGCCTCCTTGTAAATTTTCTTCAAGGATAAACATTGGTGATAAAGCAAAAACGTATTTAAAAAATTGAGGATTATTAACAGTTTACACATCCATTCAAAATTTATTATATGCACTGAGATTAATAGGAGAGAATAGGAAGTAATATTTTACAATCCATTGTTCAGTCAGCAATTTTATTACCAACAACACCTCAACTATGATTTCATTCCAAAAAAACATCCCAGAGTACATGCCAAAGTTATTATATTTAGTTTTTAAATGATTAAATAAGAATCCAAAAGAATTCAGTGTTAAAAAATATATATACAGTACTTACCGGTACTTTATTCAACTGAACACCACCTCTAATCTGGTCCAGCAGTTGGCTACGGGAATCAGTAATCGGCTGCCGTTCCATAGGGTCAACTTTCTAAAATAATAATTACATTTAATTAGCATATAAGCAAAAGCAGTATTTGAATATACTGTATATATATATATATATATATATATATATATATATATATATATATATATATATATATATATATATATATATATATATATATATATTATATATATATATATATATATATATATATATATATATATATATATATATATATATATATATATATATATATATATATATATATATATATATATATATATATATATATATATATATATTACATAAGAAGCAGAGGGGTATTTCCCTATGTAATGGCATTAGAGTAATGATGATCTTATATTCTTCTTCTTCGTGTACATCTTTTCCCACTTTTATGTGGGGTCGATGTTTCTGGCCAGTGTTCTCCATATGTTTCTGTCACATACCTCATCACTCAACAAATCTTTAGACCTCAGGTCGTCATTGATGCAATCCATCCACCTACGCTTTGCTCTCCCCCTCCTTCTCCTACCCTGTATATCCATTTCCATCACTCTCCTCCCAACATAATGTTCACCATCCTAGTAAGGTGACTATTCTCGTTATCTGTACTGGCCATATTTTGGTTTTGGCAAAATTTTTATGGCCGGATGCCCTTCCTGCCGCCAAGCCTCCCCATCTACCCGGGCTTGGGACCGGCACCAAGTTGAGGCTGGCTTGCCTCCCTCAGTGACTGGGTTTAATGATGATCTTATATAAGCAGATAAAATAAATGAATACTTTACAAGTGAATGAAAGGGATGAGCAAAAAATAACAAGAAAAATAAATCTTACCTTTAAATCTCTCAACTTTTTGAAATTATATTATTGCAACCATCATAGCATATCATTATTGCCAAAAGAATGTACAGCACAGTACACATATATTAATTATTCTGCATTACTTCAAAGTACACTTAAAGGCGGTCATTTTTATACTAAAAATAAAAAGCTCTTAATGATAAATTTCTTAATACTAAAATCATATATTATGTGAACACCTTTATGCAAGGGCATGAATAGGTCTCGTACACTTATATATATATATATATATATATATATATATATATATATATATATATTATATATATATATATATATATATATATATATATATATATATATATATCTATATATATACAGCGGTGACTCCAACCCACGATATTAATCCGTTCCCAAAAACTGTTCTTGGGTTGGATTTATTTTCCCCATTGAAAAGCACGTAAATTCAATTAATCCATTCCTGGTCACAATAAATATTCGTTTTAAAATTTTTTTAGTCACTAAAAACATGAAATATACTGCAGGTTAAATGTATTTCATCTGTAAAAGGAAAATTACATTAATAATAGAAAGGAATTCTACTCTGCTAAAGTAAAACATGTACATATTCAGGTAAACAGTATACACTAAATGATGCCCAGTATAAAATAGCAAAGTCCAACACTTAGAAAAAGTTGTTACATTCTCCCACTAATAACAAATATAGCAGGAAAGAGTACCTACTGTAGGTAAAAAAACATAACGTAGGTAAGAACGGTACGGTATTTACCTTAGTGCATGACTGTTGCTGGCATACATGGATGGTGGTGGAGGAGGAGGAGGTGGACTAATTTTTGAATGGAGTCCCCCAATATCACAAACACTTTTAACTCTCTTAGGAGCCATAATAAGGGTTATATGAAAGGTAAAACAATGGAAAATAAAGCAAGAACTATGAACAGATCATGAACAAACCACACAGCGCGGGCACCAATGCAGAACTGAGAGCAGGTGAGTGGGACACGTGTTGGCTTGGCCAACACATGCGTGTTCGTGGGTTGGGGTAAAATCTTGTCGAAAATTTTTTTCATGGGTACAGGCATTCGTAGGTTGGGGTCACCACTATATATTATATATATATATATATATATATATATATATATATATATATATATATATATATATATATATATATATATATATATATATATATATATATATATATATATATATATATATATATGAGAGAAAGAGAGAGAGAGTGTATTATGGTGTGGATTTGTAATCTGTAAACTTATATTAATGAACTTCAAAACTAACAGTTGTCATAAATATATAAATATATGTAAATCATGAGCTTTAAGCAAGAAAAGAGAAGTGAGCACTGACCATCCTCTGCCTCTCATAGTTCATATTCTCTTACTCTCATACTCTGAACTTTCTTCATTCATTTTTACTTTATCATTCTTTGTTTGTATGGTAATGGGTGGGTTCTCTCCAAATGAGGAGTTGAGCTTTCTCTGTCTCCAATAGTTCATTTTTTCTCAGTGCATTTTCCTCTTTCTTTCAACTGGGGCAAGACACAAGAATATTGCCTTTGCGATCCCTTACTTGTCATAAGAGTCCGGTAATGGGGCGCTGTGAAGGGACTAAATCTACTCATTCCTATTTTCCTCCCATGAAAAGTCAAGACTGTGGTTTGAATTTGCAACCACTCTTACAAGATCATATTATAGCTAGGTATGTTTAAGCTATCTAGTTTTTTAGTTATAAAAGCAATATTTGCAGATTTCTTTTGTGTCAAATATGTAATACATATAATATAATAATTAATATTCTTGTCCTTTAATCAACTGAAAAATTACAGAACAAACAGCATGAAGAAATATACCTACTAATAAATTGTGCAGGAATTATCATTTTAACACAATTCCTCGTTGATATAACTATCACTAGCAATTCAAAGAGAAAATACCACACAGCACTGGATTAAGATCTTGTGAATGACTAAAACAACACTCAAAAATTTGTTTAACTATTCTATATAGATTTGGAATTGCAGATCAATATAATGACAATATCAGTTTCATTTAAATGATTTACTATAAAAAAAGTGAAGAAATTTCCTAAAACTTGCAAGCGCATATATTTTAAAACAGCTACTAAAATCTTCTTATGTTAGTGAGACACAAACAAAGCTAAAAATAAGTATGATTTACTTCCTTACATCTCTGGACATAAAGGAGCTCGCCAAATATAAAGTATCACTAAAAGTGACCCCAAACCCATTATCTCCTTTATATATCTCAAGTTGAAAGGCTAACGTCAAGAGACCACCCTTGGGCACAAAAAACCCACAAGATAACACCTGATAATAAAAAAGAAAAATATCTGGAAGAAATATAAATAAGATGTATAAAAAGGGAGATAAGGTAATGGTTGTAAAAATGGAGTAACATTGAAAGCACAGTCAATTGCTAGCAGAAAGTAAGGTTCATTTGTGGGGTGTCTTTTGAGCAAAAAAGCTCAATAACAAACAACAACGCTTTGTGAATGACTTGTTAAACCAAGTGGTGACAGATTTTTAACAAGCAATGTGAATACACTGATAAATGAAAATGATGTTATAGTTTACGTAGACATTTCAGAAGAGTTAATGCAGTACAGCATCATCTTTTGTGAATTAAAATGAGTACATTAAGTATAATTGCAATTAAACTGCACCGAGTTCAAAGCTGAAAGTAATAAATTTTACAGCGTGTCATTTTACTTGAAGCTTAGTCTGGATGATTCACAGATGTTGATGGCGTGCAACCAGGGTCAGTATTAGGCCCAATCCAATTTTTATTATACAGTGCTCCCTCGTTTTTCGCGGGGGTTCGGTTCCGGGACCCGCCGCGACAGGTGAAAATCCGCGAAGTAGGAGCACCATATATACATAGGTATTTTACATTTATTTTTACCTTTACTGTATAAACCCTCCCTGCACTGTTAACAAAACACCCTTTACTTTATTAATAACAGCATGCAAGCAAAAATTTATATGAACGTGATAGGTAAGCTTACCGTGAATGACGTGATGATGACGTATACATACTCCACAGCCAATGGCGGCCGACATCCGAGAACCTTCTTCCTTCCTTCAGCATATCTAACACTTTTACCTTTTCTGTTTGGTCAACATCTTCCTTTTCTGCTTAGGCTTACCACCAGAAGCCTTAGAAGATGAAGGATGCTTGGGAGACATTGCAGGAGTTGAAATACAAAAGTTTCACAAAATCACAAGCACAACATATTAAGAAGCACTTGAACGGATAGGTATGCTTACCGTTAATGACGTGATGATGACATATACATACTCCACAGCCAATGGCAGCCGACATCCGAGAACCTTCTTCCTTCCTTCAGCATATCTAACACTTTTACCTTTTCTGTTATGGTCAACATCTTCCTTTTCTGCTTAGGCTTACCACCAGAAGCCTTAGAAGATGAAGGATGCTTGGGAGACATTGCAGGAGTTGAAGTACAAAAGTTTCACAAAATCACAAGCACAACATAAGAAGCACATGAACGGATAGGTATGCTTACCGTTAATGACGTGATGATGACATATACATACTCCACAGCCAATGGCAGCCGACATCCGAGAACCTTCTTCCTTCCTTCAGCATATCTAACACTTTTACCTTTTCTGTTATGGTCAACATCTTCCTTTTCTGCTTAGGCTTACCACCAGAAGCCTTAGAAAATGAAGGATGCTTGGGAGGCATTGCAGGAGTTGAAATACAAAAGTTTTACAAAATCACAAGCACAACATATTAAGAAGCACGTGAACGGCACACACGTGAGTAAACTGAACGGGTGAGGCGAGACAATGGAAGATGCTGGGAGAACCAAGCTTCAAGCAAAACGCCAATCAGACCCCATGATAAAGTACAGAAAAACAATTCTGTGATTCGTCGTCTCCCACCCATCAGCCAATAGCATCCCATGTACTATCTCACGTAGGTGCGACCCTCTGCGTTTTCCCAAGACGCCAATACGCTAATGTACAGTATTTTACATGGTGCAATACTGTGAGTTACATTTTAAAATTTATGTTTTTTACTATTTTTTACTGATTTATTAGTCTTAGGACAGGAATACCTTTTTTTTATCAATAAAATAATGAAAATACTGGAAATTTTAATGAGTTCTAGCTCACGTAGGTGCAACCCTTTTCGTTTTCCAAAACTCCGATACCGGTATCGTATTTTATATGTTGCAATACTGTGAGTTACATGTCTGTAGTCACAGTGGCTCAACCGGTAGCGTCCGCAACTCTGAGGCATCAGGTCGAGGATTCGTGCCCCATCACGGTCTGAGGTTAGCAAGGGCATGCACTCAGGGTAACGATTACATCTGCCAAAATAAGTCCTTCGCAAGAAGGCAACTGTCCTAGCCCTTGGTAGAAAAGGGAGTCCGTGACGTAAAAACTGTGAGTTACATGTTTAAATTTATGTTTTTTACTATTTTTTACTGTTTTATTATTCTTAGGCTAGGAAATAATTTTTTTTAGCAATAAAATAATGAAACTACTGGAAATTTTAATATGTACTATCTCACGTAGGTGTGACCCTTTGCGTTTTCCGAAATGCCAATACCGGTATCGTATTTTCCATGGTGCAGAGTTACATGTTTAATTTATGTTTTTTATTATATTTTTACTTTATTATTCTTAGGCAGGGAAATACTTTTTTTTATCAATAAAATAATGAACAGAAATTCAATAAAATAATGAAAATACTGAAAATTTTTATATTTCCACATATCGTGGATTCTCACAATACTGTATACCCAGAAAAAAGAAAAAAAAAAGCTTGCCAAAAAAAAAAAACGGCGATGCACTGAATTCGCGATATAGCAAGGGATTACTGTAATCATATATCTTGATAATAGACTTCTAAAGTAGGTCGGCAGCATTTGCCATCAATGTCCAGTACTACGAGTGAGAGGAATATCAATGGATAAATTCTGAGAAATTGTAAGAATACTGGGATAAAATAACATTAAAAGAATATATATATATATATATATATATATATATATATATATATATATATATATATATATATATATATATATATATATATATATATATATATATATATATATATATATATATATACACCAAAATCTAATCACAAGCACCCTTTGCGCAGATCTACCCGAGCAAAAAAACTGAGCATACAACTCCTGAAAGTTTAATATATTTTGTGACCTCCATATGCTGAATCATCTATCTAGGTCTGCATACTTAGAGACAAGTAATAACCTCATCCAATCGTTTGTTAGAAAAGCAATAAAAATGTTTCTGAATCCTGAACTGTGCTTGCAATTTTCTGTTATGGTATGTAAGTCAGACAATTTAAGCTATAGCCAAAAGAGTCACAACTGGGAAATGAGAAGACTTTTCAAGCTAAAAATATATAAAGATCAACTTCATAAACCGTAATTATGAGACGCAGCAAGAAATACATGATATTACATATCTGCAAGTTTTTGAGGATTAGTAACTCTTAATTAGAATATTTATCAATATTCTCTTTAACCCAATACCTAAAATAAGGTTATATAAGCCCCTATCTACAATGTGATTTCTAGTTTAAAGAATTGTCATTATTTACTTCCAAATTTACCTTACTCAATAAAACTGCATGATTTTTATGTGAGACCTCTGACCTTTAAGTTTTCCAAACAATAAATAACAAAATTATTGTCAGTCTTAGACAATTTATAATATACCCCCACAAAATATATATATCTCATATCTCTTGAAAAAAAAATCTTTGAACTAAAACGGTTCAAAATAAACATGTATGAGTGTTCAACGTCTTTTTTATGAGATAAAAAGTATTAATATATAAAGCTGTTATTTGTTGCCGAGAAGCAAAGAGGCCTTAAAAATAAGTGAACCATATCTGCATTCTGTGCAATAAAATACTGAATAAATAGCAAGATTATTTATGTGTAAGCTGTAAAACTGTCAAACATCAGCTGAAAGCCAATTTAAATGCATCTTAAAGAGAAGCTTTTAAGCATAAGAATTAACAAAACAACCAAAATGTACCTGATGGCCATGCTCTCTAGGTTGCTGTGAGGAAAAGAAAAGGGAAGAAAAAAAAACTTAGTTATCTTTTTTTTTTTTTATGAGTGTGACACTGGGACAGGCAAATACTGCCCTCAACATTAAAGGCCCGGGCACGAGAAAACACCAAGACAAAGGAAAAGAAAAAGGTTAAGGACAAGGCAGAGATGAGGTAATGTTACACAAAGGAAGACGACAGGCAGTAAAAACAGTCAAAGTACAGAGGACCTAGAGATATGGAGGATTTGGTCTGAGATGACGATAGATCCACTTTTTGAAGGAAGACATGTCATAAGAATTAGGAAAGACAGAAGGAGGAAGAGAGTTTCAGAGTCTGGAGGTAGATGGGAAGAAGTTGCTGCACCGACCAATCTGTAACTACAAATCTTCACACAGTACCTGTGAGATGAGGGTGCTTGGCAAGTTTTATGCGGCCTCGGCAGTGGGGGAGGGATGCAACTCGCCAACTCAAAGGACCAGCAAAGTAAGTAGTAGCAACAGAAAAGAGAGAACCCAGATTAGAAGTAAGAGAAGGACCTTTGATGAGTCTGGCTGCCTTAGATTCAACCCTATCAAGGAGATAAGTATAAGAAGAAGCACCCTAGATGTGTGAGCGGTATTCTAAGCAGGGACAGATAATTCCTTTATAGATTTTAAGTAACTGTAAATAGGAAAAGTAATGACGAAAATGAAACAGAACCCCCAATTTTTTGGATGAAGATTTAGAAATTTAGATTATGTGATTCCTCCAAGACAAATTAGGGGCTATATGGATTCCTAATATGTAGATATAATAAAGAGGGTAAATTTCGGTAGTTTCGAAGACAATAGGGTAATCAGGAGAAGACGATAAAGAGACAGCCAGAAACTGTGTCCTGGAGGTATTGAATTTACCTAAATTTTGAGTGCCCAACTCGGATACCTTCTGCAAATTGGAGCTGAGAGTAGAAGAAAAAGTGATACGAGACTGATTACAAGTAGCAGATGAAGGTTGTGAACAAAAGGCAGAGGAAAAGTGAAAGGGTAGAATCGTCAGCAAAGGCATGAAGAAGAGAGGAAGATGGAGATTGTAAAAGATCATTGATGAAGAGAAGGGACAGAGTAGGTAAAAGAACAGAGCCCTGTGGAACACCACTGGTAACAGAGAAAGGGCTAGAAGTCGCACCATCAACAATTACAGATATAAAACGTTCAGAATGAAAACTGGAAATAAGAGAACAGAGAGAAGGGGTAAAGCCATAGGCAGAGAGTTTGGTCAACAGAGCCTTATGCCAGACTCTGTCAAAAGCCTTACAGAAGTTAGATTCAAGGCATTTCAAGAAGTGAGCATTGAGAAAAGTTTCGAAAAATTTAACAATAGAGGAGGTTAGGGAAATAGGTCGGTAGTTTGAAGGAATAGAGTGGTCACCCTTCTTAGGAACAGGTTGAACTAGAGCATGCTTCCAAGATGGACAGATACAAAAATAAAATCTTAACCATACTGCTTTAGAAAACCTCTTGATTATATAGTTAAAGATGCACAATTACTACTCCAGCACCTTACTCAGTGCATGCACACTATTGATTACTAGTAATTACAATTGCTATTCAAATTACAATGCTCGACACCAAAGAATGGAGGTTTTTCAGTACTTATAGAGGCTAAAGCTAGCTCAATATTCATACTTCAATTTCTTCACATAAGCAAATATTAACCTTTCATAAAATCTTATCTCAATGCCATACTTAATTTTATGAGGTTAGTTGATGATTAAAAATAACTATTGAAATAATAGTAACTGAAGTATATACATTGCTTATATGTTATAACTATATTTTTGTGCAGTAACTCACAAGTAGAAAAATACTGCACAAGCTCTCAACATGGAGATCTGAAAGGTTACATTTTTAAGTTTTAGATAATTTTAAGAAGTGATACACAAATATTTACACACTTCCAAAGTTTTATATTAAAAATAAGCATATTTTACTAATATTTACAAAATACAAATCTTGTGTAGCATTTACATATATTCCAAGGATCTGTACACATGGTTATAGGTTTCGTATATATGACAATAGAGACTATTTATTCACATGATATGAAACATACCCAGGCAGGTATCATACACTACACTCCTGTTAATCAAGCCTTTGCATTTTATTTGCCCAAAAATACTAGAGAACGTTTCCCTGCATTCTCATCTCCTTCCTAAGGTCATGCTTTAGATCCCAAGAACATTTCCTTAATAGGCTATCATGCTCCGTTTTTACTCATATTTATATTCCATAAATTCCAAAATTAAGCAATGCAGTTACCTAGCAAGACATTAAGGCCATTAGTTCAGCTTATGTACTGATGTAATTACTGTCACTAACTGCGTACTTACAAATTCCATAAATTGATATACTTAAAGAACTTTTAAATCTTGAACTGCAGATCTATGTTCTAAAATGTCAAAAGCTAAGGAAAAACTTTAATATATGAATTAGCACAGATTTTTAATGATACATGTTGAACTTGCCCATATTTAAGAGAACATAGTAGTAAAGTTAATTAACTATATTAAAATTTGCAAAAGCTTCTGCATAAAAAGAAATCACATACTAGGACAGTTATACACTGACAATAAACCTAGACCCATGACTAATTTATTTATTTTTCTTAGAAGGAAAAGTGTGTTAAATACAAAAGCAGACATCATAAATGGACCTGTTAAAACCCTAAATAATCTGTTATTTAATTCATTACATGGAAGCAAATTTTAGTTTACTCACACTTGCTCTCTAAAAGAGTAGCATTTGAATGACTACCTCCAAGTTATTGATTTCATTAATGACATGGTAAGGAGCCACTGTTTTTTGAAAGATTAGTTGCGTGAAAATATGAGAGGTTAGAGATGAAAAGATAGAAGTCATGCCGAACTATCCAGTTCAATCAAGTTTTCCAACCAGATAAATATATTTAACATTACAAAAGTTTATATATGATGGCATTCACTGCAAACTATGTGTATTTCAACAACTACTGTGCAGTAAAGAAGAGTATCCCTAAGTATATACAATGAAAAGCAGTTTTAATCGTAAAAGCAACCTCTTGCCTAGATGTTCATCCTACTGAAGTACTCTCTACATAAAGGATAACTAAAGCAGTGTTTCACAATGCCTGTGTGTATTCAGAAGAATGAAGTAAGCTTCTGGAAAAAAACAGGGAGAGGATAAAACTCAGCTCCTATTCCTTGCATATCATACGCATCTACTAAAAGGAATAGCGGAATGAAGGGGACTTGCAATAGCTTCTTCCTTGAATTATTATTCAATGACTCAAATTTACTGATACGACAAAGCCCTGCTGAGTGTCTCCGTTAAGTTCAGTTGTGACCATGTTGTTGGTCTCAGTGGGTAAAGGCATCATGTTAGGGGAAGAGAGTTTAAAAAAAGTTATAGATTATTGAATGGTATACAGGAATAGTTTACTCTGGGCACAAAGACACCATGCTTCACATATCTCTTTTGAAGAGAATGTGATGGCGAGAGCTACTCCCAAAGTGGTACAGGTCTCTTTGCTAGAGATAACTTTCAGCATGAAGTCCCTTCTTCCATGGAATATAAGCTTTCAAAGGCCTGCATAACAAGTAACAAGAAAATTCCCCCTGGCTCCCTCCAAAAACAAAAGAAACAAAACCACACAAGTTACAAAATTTACAGCTACCTTTCTAGTATTTACTAATATACTGACATGGCTTATACAATGATTGACCATCAACCTAAACTACAACATTATGACACAAGCAAAACATACGCAACAATTCGCCAGTAATAGTAATTATGAGCAGTTACCTTCAGAGTGTTCCCTCCACTGCGAATCTGATCCATAAGGGCTGATCGGGCATCTGTCATAGGCGGCCCTGGGGGTTTAGGAGCAGCTGGGGGAGCTGGTGCACCACTTGGGGGAGGGGGGGGAGGACGTGGTGCATTGTTATGAGCCATGGTGGGAGGAGGGGGAGGAGCAGCTCTACTCGTGGTAGAGTGAGCGAGGGTAGGAATAGTAGACGTAGGAGGTGGTGGTGGAGGTATGCTGGCTGAAGGGGGTGGAGGTGGCAGAGGACTTTTCTTTTGTCCTGTAAACAAATTATAAGTGAGGTGTCATATATAGGATGTACATCAAATGACAATGAATGAATTATTACAATAAATCGACATTTAAAATTCTCGAAAACTTGAGTACCTAATGAAGAACACTGGTTACTACTATATCTGGATTGAAATAATTCTTTTAAAAATAATACTGTTCCACATCCTACCATAGCTAGCAAAGTTTCTATAACTTTAACAAATGATCAACTTAACATTCTGTCAATCCTCACCACTTATACCAGCCTATACAACTGAGTTAATATCTTCAGATACTGTAAAATGCCCAAGTATTTTTGAAAACGTGGAAAATGCAAAATATACATACCTGCCATAATCTGCGTAGGAGGTGGAGGCATTGGCGCACGTGAATTTAATGGAGGCGGAGGTGGAGCAGAGTTAGGGGGTGGTGGTGGTGGGGCATGATGTAGATTAGTCCTTGGCGGAGGCGGAGGTGCAATCCTGGTACTAGGGACGCGACAGGGAAAGCTCGGCGGAGTAGACGGTGATAACGAATTGGTAGTTGGTGGCAGTGGTGGAGGAGGGTGAGGGTAGACACTATTTGAGATTGGCGGAGGCAGTGGTGGAGGCTGGGTCGAAAAACGCTGAGTTTCCAAGACTGCTTTTTCCACGCCTCCATTCTTCTCAATAAAGTCGTAAATGAATGCCCTCGTTCGATCGTCAGACAGCTGTTTCTGACTTACACCAACCTGTTGGTAAAAAATCATAACTTAATGCCTGTATAATAATACATATACTGTTTTAACTAATATCATCAAATTGGTCAAACCTGAATAATTACTAACAAAACAAGTACAGCATTATACCTAATAGAAGCATGTAAACGAAAATACATACAGCAGAAATTCATTTAGTATTTTCATGTGTAATTACTGGATTTTTTGTATTTGCTATTTCATTGTAAAAATATATTTGGCCATTACATTACTGAGTAATACAAAAAGAAATATGGTATATTGTATGCAAATATTTACAGCAAATAGGTTACCAAATAACGTACCATCTTGAAAAATCCCTCAAGTTTATCATCAACATTGAACTGCGAGAATCCTTTATCTGGATCAAAGCCAACATGAGTGATATGCTTGAAGTCTGTGGGCATTCCAATCTGTTCTTTGCTGTACATAAAATAATTTTAAGTAAAACAATAAATATAAACCTATACATGATCAACTAAACCTGAATATTTTAAAAACCAAGGAGCTTAAGAAAATGTATCAAGTAAATTTTTCCACTAGAGGAATATTTTATAGCAAATTTTCCTTTAAAAGGATTTTGTTTTGTTCAGATGTATAAGTGTCACAGGATATACAATAACTGAATGATTAAATGCCTTAATTACAAATAATTTAAAAAATATAAATCTGCATTTTCAATGTAGTTAGGATATTAAATTAAAAACAAATATTGTTTTTACACATAATTAATGTTATGTACCTTTGCAATTTTATAAAATTCTAATGATATGCTTGCTATTAACATCTCTCACTGTCCGCTACACAATGGAAGATTCTGCCATATTTTCAAAAACTTACTAATATCATAAAATCATTCTGGTAAGGAACAGTTTATGGACACCAACATAGCATTTCACATGGTGACTCTTGAGCATTAATTTACCAGGACTATATATTTACTTTTATGTATAGATGATAATGCACGGAATTTTTGTGAAGTAAGACATTTCCTAAAGACTATTTACAGAGCTCATCCTCCCTTCTATGGGATATTTGTACCAATAAAATAAATATATCCCTAATATAGTGCCTTTTATAACCAAATGAATATTATATTCTTCATTCTATTTAAGACCATCTCATTTAAAGTAATTTGTTTTTGAACTAAATATTAATTCTAGATGAATATAATATATTAGGTCCCTCAAAGTATGTACAATATAATTCCATATTCTTACGTTACACCTCAAATTAACTCGAGAAAACTTTTCATGAGCTAGGATATTATAGTGATCCTGACTACATCATCCATCTACTTGAGTAAATCTTGAATCTAAGTCTCCCGTCATTGGACATTAAATCCTCTTGTGCATTCTTTAAAATCTATCATTAAACAATTTCAAAATTATTCAACAATTTATGTTTCACTGTCGTATAGTTATCAAACCCACACTACTAAAAGCCATTGATGTACATAAGATCAAAGAATCTTACTTGCAGATATGAAATCAACACATCATTATCTCTGTAAGTGAAGCTAATGAAAACAGAGAATGCTGGACTAACCTCAGCCTGCTTTTACTCTTGCTCCCCTTTTTGTTGTTTTTCTTTTTGTTGTCTTTAGAAGATACATATGATGAATTGAATGATGTCTGAGAAGGCCTGTGCGGTTCTTCATGCGTGTGAAGTGGCAGACGATGCTGCTGTTCAGACTGCCTCTTGCGCTCTGGAACAGTTCGTGAATAGCTGATACAGCTGCTTATAAACAAATGAATTATTTCAAAATAAATTATTTTCTCAGACCTAAGGCAACAATTTCTGAAGTTCAGTTACCTTGAAGAACGTTTTTTCTGACTTTGTGGATCTAAAATGCTTAGATTATATAGATTATGCACACCAACAGCTAATGAGAAAAATAATAAACACATCCACGATACTGACCTTCTCTCTTGCGCTGCTTGGCAGCCAGACGCTCTCTTATGGCCTGATTAAACTGATTCGCTTCTCCATCATCAGCAAAATTCAAACCAATCATTTGCTCCTGTAAGTAACAGAATTTATTAGAAATGATTGGGAGAGAGACAAACATTCAAATTTATCTCTAATTTCATACTAAAGGAGAGTATTTGACCTCTCTCATTGGAAATAACTCCAATGTGCTAGGAATGGAATACCTTAATTCACATCCTGACTCATGGCTCTCACAGAGGACACACAACAATGATTGTTTATTAATATGCGAAGAATGTAAAAAAAAAAAAAGCCAATATGGGTGAAGAGAAATATGATGGAACTTGGAAAATAGTTTAAGTAATAAATTTGTAGTAATAAATTTCTGTTACATCCGATTTGTCTTCAAAAGACTTGCAACAGATAAGAAATCTTACAAGGATGTTAAATATCTTGCACATTCAAAAAGCTTTTAAGCCCAGTTCTTTTCCACCACATTAATATACAATTCAACATTCACATCCAATCGCTCTCACAGACTAGAAATTCTTTAAAAAGACATAGCAATTATTACATTATTTATCCTTTCACCATTTGAGTACTGCTACTTTGCAGTGGTGGGTATACTAGAAGGGTGGAAAGAGAATATCATAATTTTAATCAAAAGTATCCTCTTTCAGAAACTACAGCATGTTGTCTGTGACCCACACTAGATAAATTTCCAGGAACTTAAGTTTATCCTTACAAATGCAAATTCTCACTATTAAGACTGTCTATGCACTTGCAAGCCTTAGGTAGTCTGTCTAATGACAACCATAAGTAGCCATAATTATTGGCAATCCTACTCAAGAACACACATATGAAGTCCAAAAGTTAATTTTCAAAGGAAAATAAATTTTAAACATTCTCACTTATTTTCTAAAAACTATAATAGTCTGTTTGTTCCTTTTGTAGACCCCATTTAAAAGGGGTCGGACAATTCATTAAAGTAACAGCAGGTATATATTTGTAGTAGAGTAACTTATCATTATTAAAGCTTAATGTAATGGAATGATTGAAATCTCTTTCTTTATTTCTTGGTCTTTATATCTAACATCCATATCTACAACACGAAAATTATCCATCCATCCAAAGTTCGGTTAACAAGAATCCAGCTAATATGGCCCACGTCAATGAAGGTGTTCTCTTTGGAATAGAGAATCCCCTTCTGGTTTTTTTTTTTGAGCAACAGACAAAAGATTCCCAGATAAATCTAGATTGGAAATCAACAATGCTATCTTGGCTGAAGATAAACTTCAACCCACGTATCAAGAAATGTCAGACATGTCAAATGTTGAATACATTGCTGGAGGAGCCACTCAAAATGATATAAGAGTAGCTCAGTGGGTATTGAAAAACAAAATGTGCAACCTTCATGGGTTCTGTTGGAGAGTATGCCTTTAGCAAAATGTTGAAGTCCAAAGCAAAGGAAGCTGGTGTTGTTGTTTAGTACCAGGAGCAGCCAAATCATTTCACTGGTATATGTGCAGTGGTTGTTACAAAAAATGGATAATGCAGGTGCTGGTAGCAAACTTAGCTACTGCCAATTACTTATTATACTGCATCTGAAATTTCCAGAAAACAAAGCTTTGCTTGGAAAAGCTGAAATATTATTACATATCAGGTTTTTTCTTGACTGTCACCTGAGTCCATATTGAGAGTTGGAAAGCATGCTTGCGAGAATAATAAAACCATTTGCGTGAACCTTTCATCACCATTCCTTTGCGAGCTCTTTAAGGAGCGAATGATGAATGATTTCCCATCTGTTGACATTGTTCTTAAAAATGACACGAAAGCTGCCAAATATGCTGAAGTACAAGGATTTGGAACAACAGATATCAAGGAAAAACCACTAAAAACTGTCGACCTTCCAAAAGACAATTCGCAGAGAAATTAAAATATTGTTTTTACTAAAGGAGCCGAGAATGTAGTATTAGCTAAACAGAGTATGATTAATGAGTTCCAGTTATCAAACAAAGAGGAATTGATCGACACATATGGAGGAGGAAATACATTTGCAGTAGGTTTTCTTGCACAGCTTGTACAGGTAATCTGTTAAAGACTGTATCATAGGTGCTATTTTGACAGATACAGAAATTATTGCAGCTTCCAAAGGCTACGCAGTATTCAGAAAATTCTTATATTGTGATTGGTCTTATACTTTCTGAGTGCACAAACAGTTATTTTCCCATTCCCTTTCATACAAGTTACAGTATAAAAAAACACATACCAACTCACCCGGCTTAATTCTGGGAGAGATAAGCATCGCTCATGGCATATTCCTAAGCGCATAGCTGTCTGGAGTTGATTTAATCCTACCATTGGAAACTTTAAGGCTTCTTCAGACCTCTTATTTACACCTACGGCAGCACTCGACAATGCTTCCAAGCTCTGAGCTAAAAGTCTCACCAAAAAAGGAAGATCAGATTGATCGCCATCCCATTCAACTTCAACATTACTCTTTTTGGCACCTTTGGGTGCACGTGCGGCACTGGATTGCCCTATGGATATTTTTACTCCATCTACAAAATCCATGTCGATTTTCTTTGCCAATGGTAAAATGAACAGAGAGCTATCACTCGAACAACGCCTCATTGTGCAAATTATCAGGTCCAAAGTTTGGATTTTAGCACTCCTTCCAGAGACAGATTGACACCATACTTATGCCACCTCTTTATATGGACATTTAAACCTTTAATAGAAATAGTGTATATGCAATATGTCGTAAAACCTAAAGTCAATTGGTTTATTTATTTACATATCAGCTATCAGTGGTTTTCTTATCACAAACAGTTGAGTTTATTATCTATTTCATCATTAGATACATACAAAATGTGTAAATATTCAAATAATATTGTAAGTTAAAGTAAACTAACTTATATACATAATATTAGGCAATTACTACTAAAGATTTATTACATATGTAAAAAGATACATCAAATCAATAAATATATATATATATATATATATATATATATATATATATTATATATATATATATATATATATATATATATATATATATATATATATATATATATATATATATATATATATATATATATATATATATATATATATATATATATATATATATATATATTTATATATATATATATATATATATATATATATATATATATATATATATATATATATATATATATATATATATATATATATATATATATATATATATATATATATATATATATATATATATATATATATATATATATATATATAAGCACATTACCATATGTGACAACATGACTAATTTTTACCCCGACCGGGAACTGAACGTAGGACACATAATTACTCTACCAAGGTGCTACCAACTACAGCACAGAAGGTCTTAAAAGAGAACCAAACTTTACAGCTATGTCTGCTATACTAGAAATGAATACATTCTAACTGAATGCCACTCTGTTTATATTACAGTTTCCCACAATCTCAGTCGTGGCTTCGTTTTCGCATTTAATTCAAATCTAAATCTCATTTGGGACGAACATTAATCAAATAAGCACATTACCATATGTTAAAACATGAATATATATATATATATATATATATATATATATATATATATATATATATATATATATATATATATATATATATATATATATATATATATATATATATATATATATATATATATATATATATATATATATATATATATATATATATATATATATATATATATATATATATATATATATATATATATATATATATATATATATATATATATATATATATATATAATATATATATATATATATATATATTTTGCAGGTTTGTCACTCCCTCTCACATATACTAGGGCTGGAAGTAAATGTAAAGCAAAATAACTTAGAACTATACAGTGCTCCCTCGTTTATCGCGGGGGTTCGGTTCCGGGGCCAGCCGCGAAAGGTGAAAATCCGCGAAGTAGGAACACCACATTTATTACAGGTATTTTACATTTATTTTTACCTTTACTGTATAAACCCTCCCTGCACTGTTAACAACTCACCCTTTACCTTATTATGAATGTGATAGGTAAGCTTACCGTGAATGACGTGCGGCCGACATCCAAGAAACTTCTTCCTTCCTTCAGCATATCTAACAATGTTACCTTATCTGCTATGGTCAACATCTGCCGCTTAGGATCACTACCAGAAGCCTTAGAAGATGAAAGACGTTTGGGCGGCATTGCAGGGGTTGAAATAATGCAAAAGCTTCACAAAAAACACAAGCACAATGTATTAAGAGGCACAACGAGAAAGGCGCACACGTGAGTAACTGAATGGGTGAGGCGAGACAATGGAAGATGCTGGCAGAATCAAGCTTCAATCAAAAAGCCAAGCAGACCCCAGTATACAGAACACAATTCTGTGATTCGTCGTCTCCCACCCATCAGCCAATAGCATCCCATGTACTATCTCACTTAGGTATCATATTTTATATGACGCAATACGTACTGTGAGTTACATGTTTAAATTTATGTTTTTTACTATTTTTTACAGTTTTATTATTCTAATGCTAGGAAATACTTTTTTTATCAATAAAATAATGAAAATACTGGAAATGTTAATATGTACTATTTCACGTAGGTGCGACCCTTTGCGTTTTCCGAAATGCCGATACCGGTATCGTATTTTATATGGTGCAATACTGTGAGTTATATGTTTAAATTTATGTTTTTTACTATTTTTTACTGTTTTATAATTCTTGGCTAGGAAATACCTTTTTTTATCAACAAAATAATGAAAATACTGGAAATTTTAATATGTACTATCTCACGTATGTGCGACCCTTTGCGTTTTCCGAAACGCCAATACCGGTATCCTATTTTATATGATGCAATACTGTGAGTTACATGTTTAAATTTATGTTTTTTACTATTTTTTACTGTTTTATTATTCTTAGGTTAGGAAATACTTTTTTTTTTATCAACAACTTAATGAAAACTCTGGAAAATTTAATATTTCCACATATCGTGGATACCTGTGATATACCCAGAAAATCTGAGATATAAAATACATATGCTCGCCAAAAATATCTGCGATGCACTGAAGTCGCAGAAGGTGAATCGCGATATAGCGAGGGATTACTGTATAAGGTTTTCAAAAGAAACTGAAATAAAACCTAGCATTTAACTCCTAGGCTCTTGTATACACAAATAATATTTTGTTTCTTTAAAAATCTGAAATATTGTTATCCTAAAGCCTACAAGTAAAGTTCATACATTTTTCTTTTCCCTTACCTCTGCTTCAAACTGATGAAAATAGGGTAAAGATGCTGAATATGTGAACTGATTATAGAGTTCCTGTTCAAATACACGAGAACCTCCTATGACATCATACACCTTTAAGAAAAAATAAATTTGATAATGAGACAATGTACCTTGAAATCCTGGGCCTTATATACATTCCTTTCTCATGCAAAATCATTGAGTAAATTATCCAGAGAAATTTCTTCGTGATAATGAAAAGTGTACTATTCTGAGTATCTCTTTAAGGATGACTCTGAGGCAACTTGGATTAAGCCGCTCTTTAACCCTCTCGCGCAACACAAGTTTCAATAAGTTTTCTTTTCTGTGCTCATTTGTGAAATCCAGTCTCTGGATGGCAGTTTTTTAGTGTGCCGAGATATCTTGTTTGTCAGCTATTTTTCTCCCCCAACTCTACATTTATCATTATACATAGTACATCAATGACTCCGTTATTTGTTGTAGTTTTTTATGAATCAATATAAAAGAGAAACAATAATTCATAGGACATGAAATAAAGTGCGTCATAAAGGGACGTATGGAATGAGTGAATGAGTGAGGGAGACGGAAACTGCCTTAGTTTTATGCCTCGCCCTCAAAGCCACGTCAGTGGAGAGGATTGCTAATTAGTTCATTCTGGAGAGAGTGAGAACACTTGAGCTCAACCAAAAAATGACGCCACTGGCGTGAAGGTGACTATTTAAAAATAATATTTTTGTTCAAATGGACGCCAATGTTGTCACGGTGCACTTGGGTCCTAAAAATTTATACATGCCATTGCCGTCACCACGTGTGAGAGGGTTAAGAGTAAACAGAACTAAGAGTTCAGGACATACATTCAGAATAATAATCCATTTTATAGGTTCTAAGGATGCTGAGGGGTAAATGCCAACTCATAGAGACTTTAGAATTCTGCAATTTTTATTTAATACCTATTACTCAGCATAAAACGGAGTAAGAGCTCCCTCCATTGTAACATGAGGAATTACAACCTCTGAAAAGGAAATCAAGGGAAAAGAAAGAGGGGTATGAATTCTCAAAAAGGTATACATCTTCTAGCTTTGCCTTGAAGAAGCAGTGTCATATGAATGTTTCTGGTTAGGCCAGCACAGAAAACTATACATTTTATTACTTTGAGTTATATTGAACTCTGGAGTGGCAGTAGTGAGTGACATACAGTATTCTGTTAGAAGAGCATGAGTGTAATAAATCATTCTAGGCACTTTCATGCTGAGTACCAAGTAAAAGTTGACAAGGACAGTTTTCTACAGTCTCTAAAGGTAAGTTTACCCTTCAATAACAGTGGACACTGTGTAAAGATTACAATGGCAAATACATAGTTAGAATATACTCCAGCTACACTTAAAACATTGCCAGCCCTGAAGAGATACATGGAGAAAAACAGAACTTAAGAATTGTGTCTGCTGACCTTTATATGAGTTAATATTTTTAGTCAGAGTAATACTGTACATTAAATTAAATGAAAACAGAAGTACATACTTCATTTAAATATCAGAAGATTACTATTCTATATAAATGGATGTGTGGGGTGACAAGAAGAGATAAGATCAGAAACGAGGTAATTAGAGGTACCTCAAAAGTTAGAGAAATATCAGATAAGATACAAGAAAGTAGACTAAGATGGTATGGGCATGTCATTAGGAGGGATGAACAGTATGTTGGGAGGAGGGTGATGGAAATGGATATACAGGGTAGGAGAAGGAGAGGGAAACCAAAGCGTAGGTGGATAGATTGCATCAATGATGACCTGAGGTCTAAAGGTTTGTTGGGTGATGAGGTATGGGACAGAAACAAATGGAGAAAACTGGCCAGAAACATCGACCCCACATAAAAGTGGGAAAAGATGTAGACAAAGTAGACTATACTATACAATTTTTCATGAGTGTGACACTGGGACAGGCAAGAAAACTGCCCTCATTGGGCCTGGAGTCCAAGAAAACAGAGACAAAGAAAAAGTAAAAACTTAAGGACAAGGAAGATACAAGGGAATGATACACAAAAGGAAATAGACAGGCTGAAAGAACAATCGGAGTAGAATTAGCCCCTGAGATGACAACAGATCTGCTTTTTCAAGGAAGACAGGTCATAAGAAATAGGAAAGACAGAAGAAGGAGGAAGCAGTCACAGCACCAACCAATCCGCGAGCTAGAAATATCCACACAGTCCCTGTGAGATGAGTCCGTCTGGTAAGTCCTACATGGTCTCGGCAGTGGGGGATGGATGCAACTCGCTAACTCATCAAAGCAGTGATGGAAGTAGTAATGGTAACAATGAGAAAGAAATAATACCTTATGGCGAAGAGAATATCTGTAATAAAAGAAGGCACGCAGTATTCAATAACTTACCTGAATGTAGTACGACCTACGCACGTTGTCTTTTGTGAAAGTAACAACTCCACAGTACCGTTTCCGCCACACATTGTGGTGAGGGCCATCCGTACCATATACCTGCACCACAGCAGTGATGAGGGTCTGTAAAATTATGAAGTGCAACAAAGAAAGGTAAGTTAGAATATAAAAATATATTAAAATTTTTACTAATTTACTACTGTATCTGGTCTCATTGAAATTTTTACCTCTCTAGTAAAGAATCCATCTTTTCTTGAAGATGATGAAAAAGCAATCTTTTGCATCCAGTAATGTACCATCACTTCAACACAAACTGCAATTGGAATACTGCACTTGTTCACACAGTGAATGAAAGTATGCACATCACACTGAATTACCAAAACAAATTATATTAAACAATTCTCATCTTATGAGGGATGGGACACAGAATGATTATCGTAAAGATGCCAAAAAGGTGTATGATATGAAACAGTTCTGAAAATAATTTAATGTAAGATGCAAATATTTTGTTATACACTCATTTTTACATTCACTCATTATTTTATTTCACTGCTGTAATGTTAAAAAAAAAAAAATTGAAAGTGAAAATTTTTCTTCACTTGCCTGGCAACGGGGTCCAAGCAACTTGAACACAACATCATTTTCTTCTCTGGAAAGTAAGATGGAAGCTTTGTTGACTACGGGTGACTTCCTGTTATTACTATTCATCTTGGCAATTTCAGACTACCAGTGAAAACCAAACGAGATTCTACGAAATAAATGAACACAATCTGAAAGATAGAAATAAGAATTATATTAAAACTACGAGAAAAACTGGATAAGACATAAACTAATAGTTAACTACTACATACACAGCTACACTTAGGGGACCTTGGTAGCCGAGAGGTTAAAATACTCGACTTGGAGTTGACAGACTCTCAGTCGAGCCCACTTTGAGGCAGTAGGAAAGGCATTCAACCTTCACTTTCTTGCCACAGTCCGTCTGTGTCTACCACCTGAATGGAGACAAACAGTTACATAAAACAGATAATTTTTTCAAACATCACTATATTTCTTAAAGTTTTGTACCAGATGCAATAATACAGATCCAAATAACATATTTTTCCTTTTAAATAGTAAATCTAAATCTAAATGTTCTATGGTTTAGTATAATGAAGAGTAGATTAGAACATGTAAAATATTCTCCAGCTTCAAATAGATATGCTGTGAAACCTTGTCACAGAAATCTGTAAGGACTGTGGTAGAGGATCTTAATCATATATTATTGTACATGACTAATAAGATTATCTCACACATATTATGCTCTTTTCAATAAAATACTTATATTAACCTCTTTTTCCTTTTTTTTACATATCACTATTAGTTCCCATTTGGGGGTTAAGGCTCGCTGCGCTTCCTATCGCCCTGCTGTAGGGATCAAAAGCAATCCATCACCTAACAAGTTGAGCATTCTACCACTATGCTGCAATGGTTCCCTAATTTTCTTAGTTTAACAATATATCCATAGTTTTAGTATTATTTAAATTTGCAATAAAAAATACTTAGTCGAGCCCTTAGCTTTGTTATTTATTCATATCAGGCAAACACATCTCAACATAAGATATTAAGTAAATTACAATTGGTGAAAGACAGGAACATAAGAATGAATTGGAGTTTGTGTGGAGTAGTCTAATAACTGGCCATTAGACTGTTGGTTGACTGATGAATATTGGAAGCATGCTCTAGTTCAACCTGTTCCTAAGAAGGGTGACTGCTCTATTCCTTCAAACTACCAACCTATTGCTCAATGCTCACTTCTTAAAATGCCTTGAATTTAACTCACTTATCTCCGATCACCAGTGCAGCTTCCGCAAGGCATGATCTACTGGTGACCTCTTGTCCTATCTTACTTATGTAAGGTCATCTTCTCTGAGCTAATATGGAGAATCCTTTGTCATCGCTCTTGATATCGCTAAGGCTTTTGACAGAGTCTGGCACAAGGCTTTATTGGCCAAACTCCCTGTCAATGGCTTTACCTCTTCTCTCTGTTCTCCGATATCCAGTTTTCTTTTGGACCGTTTTATATTTGTAGTTATTGAAGGTGCATTATCTAGCCCATTCTCTGTTACCAGTGGGTGTTCCACAGGGCTCTGTTCTTTCACCTACTCTGTTCCTTCTCTTCATCAATTATCTTCTAAAATCCCCATCTTCCTTTCTTCTTCACGCCTTTGCTGACGATTCTACCCTTTCACTTTTCCTCTGCCTTTTCTTCACAACCCTCATCTGCTACTCGTAATCAGTCTTGTATCACTTTTGCTTCCACTCTCAACTCCGATATGCAGAGCACTCAGCGTAAGGATTACATCTGCCAAAACAAGTCCTTCGCAAGAAGGCAACCGTCCTAGCCCTTGGTTGATAAGGGAGTCCGTGACGTAAAACCGGAAATAAAAAAAAATTATCTGAGTGGGGCACCCAAAATTTAGTTAAATTTAATGCTTCCAAGACAAAGTTTCTAGCTATCTCTTTATCTTCTTCTCCTCTTGATAGCCCTATTGTCTTCTAAACTAACGAAATTTACCCTCTTAATTCTAGCAACATATTAGGAATCCATATAGCCTCTAACTTGTCTTGGAAGAATCACATAATCCAAATTTATAAATCTGCATCCAAAAAATTGAGGGTTTTGTTTCATTTTCGTAATTACTTTTCCTCTTTACAATTACTTAAAATATATAAAGGTCTTATCCATCTCTGCTTTTTGCTCACACATCTGGAGTGCTTCTTCTTATACATATCTCCTTGATAGGGTCGAATCTAAGGCAGTCAGACTCATTAATGATCCCTCTCTTACTTCTAATCTGGATTCTCTCTCTCTTTGCCATAAGGTCTATTCCCTTTCTCTATTCTATCACTACCACTTCCATCGCTGCTCTGATGAGTTGTATCCTTCCCTCACTGCTGAGGCTGCGTAACACTCATCAAGCGGCCTCGTCTCACAGCTACTGTGTGGAGATTTGTAGCATGCAGATTGGTCGGTGCGACTGCTTCTTCCCATCCATCTCCAGACTCTGGAACTCTCATCCTCCTTCTGTCTTTGCAAATTCTTGTGACCTATCTTCCTTTAAAAAGCAGATCTACCGTCATCTCAGGGCCTAATCCTCCATATCTCTAGGTCCCTAGAACTTTGACTATTTTTTCAGTCTGTCCTTTCCCTTTGTGTATCATTACCTCATCTCCGCCTTGTCCATAAGCTTTTCCTTTTCCTGCGTCTTAATGTTTTTTCGTGCCCGGGCCTTTCTTGATGAGGGAAGTTTTTTGCCTGTCCTGGTGTCACACTCATTAAAAAAAAAACCTGACACCTTGTTGACGGGTCAATTTCCAATGAGCATACTTTTCATTTTTCTATTTTCAACCAACAGTATGCCATTATCAAAATGTGGTTACTTTAGTCTTCAACTCAATTATTCTTATCCATAGTTTCAGAGCAGGCTAAACAATCAGTTAAGATTTACAGTATGAGTCAGATAATTGTACAAAATTGTTAAGCAATGAACATATATCTTGAAGCATTATAAATGTTAGAGCTTGTAGGTAATGAATTATAAGAGGCTTCTTGAGGCAGTGCTCATGTAACATTTAATGGCAGTGTGCATGTTGCAATATCTACTGTGCAACCAGTCACTTTCTCCGAGTCTAAATACCTTATCTTGTCGTTAAACACTTTCAAAGCAGCTTCACATGTATTACTTAGGGATGAAAATGCTGGGAAGAATGACCCTAAATCACATTATCCATAAGCTTTTTTAACCTTTAATGATATTGTGTAAGGCACTTTAACCATGCTAATGATAACTGACTGTCTTGATCAATTGTTATTTTAATTCGTCAATTTGACTAACTATCTCATACCTGTCTTTTGACTAACTCTGCATACCATGTGTATTATACTCCTATGATATATACAATATATTAAATACAGTACAATACTATACTTAGTCATGTCAAACAGATATTTACCTACTTTTACAACACAATTATAATAGAATCTATACAGACTGAAAACGCTGGCCATGGTGAGCCTGATTGATAAGCGTAATGATGCAAACTTTTGCACATGCAGCTACTTTTACTTCACTAGTATTACTGGCCATCCAAGATGGGGTATTATAATATTAGAGACCACTACAACATAAAAGAGGATGGGAGATATTGTATCTAAAAACATCAACGTTTCTTTACGACTTAAACCATCCACTTTTCATGATACACAAGGTCTAAGTTAATGCTTTCTGGCTGATTCCTTCATTTTATTTTCATGATACACAAGGATGAACACAAGGTCTAAGTTAATGCTTTCTGTCTGATTCCTTTATTTTATGTCTTTTAACTTAACATGAGCTCATAATTTTCAATATTCTTTTAGTGCATTATTAATGAATGAGCAAAGATGAGAAATTATTTTTATTTAAGTATGTTCTCATTGAGTAAGAAAGACTAAAATACATTTGCACTTGGTAATGACTCAAAGAGAATAATTAGAGTCCAGTGCATATTTTCATAAATTTAAACTAAGAGATAATATAGTACAATAAATTAACATGCCAAGTACAGCACGCACGATGAACCTTATATGTGACACTTCGTAACGCTGCATAAGCCAATGAGTACTGTCATATTGTGTTTATCAACTTCTGTACTGAGAGAGCTTGGTGTTCTTATCAACATATCCTCAAATCTTAGTTTATTTCCTCTGATAACTTCCGGTGAATTGGTGTACTACTGTACATCTTATGGTTACAACAATATACTTTTACAACCATAAAACTAGTCATGTCTTTCCACCTTTCAAATTCGAATTTTAAAAGTTTGTAGCATAAATTTCAACTTCAGAAGTCTAACATAAATTAAGAAAGTTATTTAGGATGTCAAAACAATTAAGTAGACATTACAAGCATAACTCAGCTTTAAAGAAGTGACTTAAACGAATTTCCTTTTCTCATGACAACATAAGAATTGTGCTACAGATACTCACTGACCAATCACAATACAGTTATTGTGAGAGTGTGTTCAAGTAGCCAATCAAAACACAAAAAGATAACATCATCTTAATTCCTTTAACTTTATTCATATTTATTCTGAAAATATAAGATACACTGTTTATTATTAACAGTTCAAAATTATACTATTACTATGGTTTTATGCTTTAATCAAACTAAATTCAGCTTTTATTTCCATTCAAAAAGGTGCTGTTTTTAAGATAAACTCAATCTTTTCTCCAATAATAGTGATGGGAAAAATTTGGGTACCTTTTTTTTTGGGGGGGGGTATAGTATATTTCAAAGCCTAACCTAGTACAAATGGTGTTGTTCTAGCCTAACTGCAGGGGGTGGTGCCCCCAAAGACCACCTTCATTTCTTATATTTCCCCTTGGAAATAAAGCACAACCTCATTTGAATCAAGGCAAAGACAAATGGAAACATAGTTCGGAATTCAGAATGTAACAGCCATGTATCTTTAGAACAATACCATTTACATACCATGGTGCGTTACCAGTCTGTGTCCACCCCCATTCCAATGGGGAGTCATAGTGACACATAAAACACCAAACAATGACAGCAAATGAGCGTACCAGCAACAAAGAGTTTTTAAGAAAATACTATTGATGATACTGAGAAATAACTAATTAAACATTTTTTGTTCATATTAATCCAAACAGTTTTCATTTTAGTCCTAGAGCAAAAAGTTATAATCTGTAATTTATATAACTATTTTCCATTAGAGTGAATTTGTTGTATGTGCACTGGAACAGCTCACTCTCAATGTGATAAGGACAGGCTTACAGAAAATTACTTATATATAACAATGGTCCTGAGTGCCAGTGGTAAAGCCCTTGTTAAGATAGCCAGTCTAAAAGGTGGTCCTTGGGGTAGAGATCCCCCCTAGTTAAAAAATGTTGGGAAACCTGGTTAGTTTGGTGACTTTTATGTTAATCACATATGGTACCCGTAAATGTTAATACCAATATCAATTGCATCACTCCTACAACTATTAGAAAACATCATATATTTGGTAAAGAAAATATATGTACAGTATAAAATCACTGGTAAATATCTGTTTGATAGAAGCCTTCATATTTCAAACAAAATGTGTTTTTCTTAAGTAATTTTGTCAGTTATTCACAAAACCACAAAAATTTTCATGTAACTTTACTAATTTTTCAAAATAAAAACTGTTACCTATATCTACGAAACATCCCAGAAAACTAAATGATATTTCTGTGAATTATAGATAAAATTTTACAAGAAAAAAATAAAATTAAATATTAAAAAGAAAAAAGGTAACCAAACCTGACCTAAGCTAATACAAAAAAAAAAAAAAAGCATTTTGCTATTCATGATCATTTTCAATATACAGTAACCCCTCACTAAATCGCGGTTCACCTATCGCGAATTCAGTGCATCGTGGTTTTTTTTCTTTCTGGGTATATGCGAAAATATTAAAAAAATAAACAATTTCAGTATTTTCATTATTTTATTGAAAAAAAAAATATTTCATTATTTTATTGACAAAAAAAAATTATTTCCCTGCCTAAGAAAAATAAAACAGTAAGAAATAAAAAACATAAATCTGAACATGTAACTCTGCACCAAAGAAAGTACGATACCGGTATCAGTGTTTCGGAAAACGCAAAAGGTCGCACCTACTTGAGCTAGCATATATTAAAATTTCCTGTAGTTTCATTATTTTATTGATAAAAAAAATGTATTTCTTAGCCTAAGAATAATAAAACAGTAAAAAAATAAATACTCACAGTATTGCACCATGTAAAATACGATACCGGTATCAGCGTTTCGGAAAACGAAAAGGGTCGCACCTACGTGAGCTAGTACATATTGAAATTTTCATTATTTTATTGATAAAAAAGTATTTCCTAGCCTAAGAGTAATAAAACAGTAAGAAATAGTAAAAAACATAAATTTAAACATATACACTCACAGTATTGCACCACGTGAAATACTATACGATAGTGTACACTGTATTGGCGTCTTGGAAAACGCAAAGGCTCGTACCTACGTGAGATAGTTCATGGAATGCTATTGGCTGAAAGGGTGAGAGACGACGAATCACAGAATTGTCTTTCCGTATGTTCTGTATCATGGGGTCAGATTGGCTTTTTGAGTGAAGCTTGGTTCTCCCACCATCTTCCATTGTCTCGCCTCACTCGTTCAGTCTAACTCACATGTGCACCGTTCGCAGTGTGCTTATGAATATGTTATGCTTCAGAGGTTCTTTCGGTAACAGTCTCCTATGCCTCAACAGATCCTGCAGATCTTCTTTAATGTCTGATTTACAAGAGATTTCCTCTCCTGGGGGAGCATCAGTATCATTTCCTTTGCTTGAACAGACTCCTCTTTAATTTCAAGCGGCTCCTGCAGATCTTCTTTGACGTGTGATTTACAAGAGATTTCCTCTACTGGGGGAGCATCAGTATCACTTCCCTTGCCTCAACAGACTCCTCTTTAATTTCAAGCGGCTTCTGCAAATCTTCTTTAACGTCTGATTTACAAGAGATTTCCTCTACTGGGGGAGCATTAGTATCATCTTCACAGTTATCAATGCCATCCACCTCCATCATAGAAGGAGAAGGAACACAATTGGTTTCAGAAGACTGACCTGAATTGAGACCAGTTTGTGCAAAGTCCAAAGTATACTGTATTTCAAAATATCACTGATAGGATACTTGGCCTCACCACTTCCATATTTTTCATAATGATCAAGGGTTTTCATAAGTACTGTATACTCAATTCACTTCGTAACTTGGCCACGAGGAAATCGAAAAACCTGGCCTTACACTCGAACGTCTGGCAGCCATGTATGAACACGTGAAATCACTCCAACAACTCTCACAAGAACATGATGATAATATGGTTCGTTCGGTGACCTTCTGCAATCTTCTCAACGATGCCATGTCATTACCACCTCATTCACGGTAAGTTTACCTATCACTTCGATATAAATTACGTGCACACTGTTATTAATAAAGTAAAGGGTGGTTTGTTAACAGTACAGGGAGGGTCTATACAATAATCGTTAAAATAAATGTAAAATACCTATGCATATAGGGTGATCCTACTTCGCGGAAATTCACCTATCGCGGTCGGTCCCGGAACCGAACCCCCGCGATAAACGGGGGGGTTACCGTAACACGAACTGCTATTCATCATATTTTATGGAGAAAAACTGAGAAAATAAGATGTGGCTGTTTGACATAAGAATGAAGAAGTTCCTTTTTCTAAAAAAAATATTCCGTATTGGTTCACTTTCACACATCACACAAATAGGATAATGACAGTTTCTATACTCGATATCAAGAAGTTTTCAGACATTTTTTCCTATGGAACTTTGATACACATTAATCATACACAATATTCATTCAGTACTTTTATAAGCAAAATTTCTATTGTCAGTTTTCTTGCTTCAGTGAAGTTGTTCATTAGGGCAACTGGAATTTCCTAAAGACTTTCATGGTTGAGATGCCACAGTTCTTACATACATATACATCCCTGTAGCTACTCCCGTTTCAGTGCACATGCACTACTATTACTTTTCTAGTGCAGTTGTGCCATATTTACTACTAATCCAATTATTGCTCATAGAAATTTAATAAGGAGCCGATAAAATCCACTTAACGTTTCCAGCATATCCTTTTCGCTCCCACAGTCTGTACCTGGGTTACCAGAAATGGCCTTAAATTAAATGGACAAGTCCTAATTCGTAAAGCTATGATTGTGTCGTAAATTATATGCACTCATCATGGCTCTCCTTATACTTTGACATTCACTCACCCAGCTACTGCACGATCCATAGTGCTTTTATATTTTCAAAATAGCACTGAGGCATGATATTGCATTTGTTTATATTGTCAATATACAAATCCACAAAAACATTTCCAATTTAGGTGAAAGGTCTCAGTTCTTGCTTAACACATTAAGTTTTTCATTGTAATTTATTACAAGATGAATTATTTGATATTTACTTAGTTATATTTTCTCTATATCATAAGGATTTCCTTAAACTGTATATACTGTATTTGCCGAATTTATTATATCTGTGATTTTTTATGTAAGCCATAAATCTCTTGCATTTCTAGTATGCATTCACTAATTCTAAATCAATCCTTTCTCATCTAAGTATCTTATGCAGTCATTTACTTCTAATTCTTCCAACTGTGTAAATCACTTTAATCATTTTTCAAAATCTATAGTGCACAGACAGAACTTTTAAATCAAACATAACTCATCTCAACTTCATATGCAACTAATAAAATCCAACTGAGATTTCACTTTATTTCTACCTGTGGACGTATCCTGACTTACTATTGTATATACACATATTTTACCAAGCACAAATTATCTAATTACAATAAGCGGCTAGTTAGTTTCCACATAATTCTCCCATTTCACAACTTCTTCCCCCTTCTTTAAATTTAAAATTTGATATCTGTCCTAAAGGGCAGTGATTCTTGATGTACTAACATGGATTTCCTTAATTAAGCTTCATGTTTACACCCTTCTCTTTCAGAATATTAGACCAGTGAAGCCCATTCAGCTCCCATACCACATAATGAAAACTGCAGTGAAAAAGAAGGTAACTTTGCAAAGGTTGAGAGCGGACCTTCAGAATAAGGTAAGACTCTAAGGAGTACTGTATTTAACATCTGAGGAGGTCTAGGGGCATAGCCTCCAATTAAGAAAAGGTGGAAAAGAAAGCTCATGTAATATTAGGTAAGATTAAGTTTGACAAGGCTAGATTGGTTAGTTAAGGATGGTCTAGGTGGCTTAGCCCCAATTATGGAAAAAAAAATAATTATAATACTAGCTCAGGTTAGTCTGGTTAGTTAACCCCAATTAAGAAACAAATTTACAATTTATATTATTTTTTTATTTTTGTTTGTTTCGTATTTTTCACTTCACTCTTGTATTGCTTGTGTCTTTAATAATTTTTCTTCACTTGATCATAAATATATTTATGATTTTTCTGTTTATTTTTTAATATACTTTTAACATTTTGTATTATAATTTTACTCAGAAAGTGACAGTTGGCTATTTTTCATGGAAAATTTTTATTTTCACATTCCAAGTACGTGATTACGCAATCATTTCTGCCATCAACTAGTTTCTGAACTGGAGATGTACTAGCCTAAGCAGACCCAAAATACCTACCCTTATAATACAGCTTAATGAATTTTTTTCCAAACTGGGGTGTGTCAAAGGAAAAAATTTACTTTTTTCCTCCATCTAACGCACCGAATTCCCAAACTATTCTCCATTATGGATGGACGAGAAACGTCAAGATATCACAAAACCTATAACAATGACCTAAGGAAATGAATATCAAAACCATTGAGTAAATTGTAAAGATTGGATTTATGCACCCCTTCTATTTTGGGACTGAACTGTACTCGTATAACTAACTTAACAAAACCTAACTCAATACTGTAGCCCTTCTTCATACAAGAACTGAGTGAATTTGGGTGTCTATGTAGAAAAAAGATTTGTAGAATAAGTCATAAACATAATCTAGAATATTAAAACACTTTAAAAACCACTGAATAACCAGACCCTCCATTACCTAATATTCGGGAGGGACCAGAAGGACATTTGTCTGATATTTATTAAAATACATTACAGATTAGTTATTAAAAACATTACATCAAACATATTATGTCCGCCTGACAAGTATTATATCAATATCTAATCCAAACGAACTTACACCAAACCAACGTATACCAGAGTAATCTAATAAAATAAATAAATAAATAAAAACCAACATATACCAAAGTAATCTAATAAATAAATAAATAAAAACAAAGCTGACTTAAGTCAGAACTTCGTCAGTCGGAACAGATGACCCACTTCCGGACTCCTGACGTCTATCTTTAGGCGTTTCCCGTCATATATCTCTATATCCTTACCCTCTATTTACAATTATATCGTCAAAAATATTACTAATTAATATAATTATGAGATATTAAAAACGTAATAATCACCGTGGGACTTACAATAAGGTTTAGATTACGAGATTTCGGCCTCCATATCGTCCTTTCACCATTTGTTTGTTTACTCGCTTAGTACTGGTTTTACCCACTAGAGGGAACATCTGGTCGCTTGAACTATCAAGAAATTATTAAATAATTAGGTAATTGATGAATTATTATTATTATTATTATTATTATTATTATTATTATTATTATTATTATTATTATTATTATTGTTGTTGTTGTTATTATTACTATTATTATTATTATTATTGCATCTCATTTCTTCACGGCCATTAATTAACACAATAAGCAAGTAACAACTTAATTGCTTAACATCCGGTATGTAATTCATACCAGAGCAAATGATCCCTTTTTGCTTTTGCTTATTTCAATTGCCTAGTATTTGTACAAGGCGAGAGCTCTAAGCTATTAGCTCTCCTTCCTTGGTCGGTTTTTCTTTTGATTCACTAACACTTATCATATATATATATATATATATATATATATATATATATATATATATATATATATATATATATATATATATATATATATATATATATATATATATATATATATATATATATATATATATATATATATATATATATATATATATATATATATATATATATCAAAGCCATATTCCCCCTTATAAGGGGGGTGACTGAGTCAAAGAAAATACTTTGACTTTTAGTTGGAAGTATAAATGCAGAGGAGGGGATTCCCAGTCCCCTCGCTACTCCCCATTGAGTCAACTTTGCGACACGCAGGGGAACACAGAGGAAGTATTCTTCCCCCTCCCTCAGGGCATATATATATTATATATATATATATATATATATATATATATATATATATATATATATATATATATATATATATATATATATATATATATATATATAGGCATTTTCCAGCCTAATCTTTCTTTTAGACGCAGTTTCTCTATGAATCTCTCACGTGGGAGTGTATCAAAACACCTTACGTAGATCTCTGAATATTCAATCTATCCAGCTCGCTTTTTCCTGAAGAAAAAAAAAGATAACCTTGATTTTAATAAGTATCTCATAGCAAGAGCATTGTACGTAAACTTTTTAACCTTAGGGCATGAAAATGTATTTCCTTGTAAAAGTCGGAGCTCATAATGGTATTTTAAAGGAGAGAGTTTTTATATTTTTTAAAAGGGGATAAAAACATGCATTGAAAAATGTCCTTGTCTCTATTGTTCACTATATTAAAGGGCTGAACAGAAGATCAATATTACTGACAGTATTTCCTGTACTGTCATTATTACTGTCGGTGTGTCCATCATATACTGACAGTAGTTCACACCAATAGAATAGTGTCAGTATTTTTACTGACAGTAATAATGATCCTCTGTACCCCCTTTAAGTGGATGGATGGATGGATTCGGTTTTACGTAAAGAACTCCCTTTTCTACTAAGGGCTAGGACGGTTACCTTCTTACAAAGGACTTGTTATGGCAGATGTAATCGTTACCCTGAGTGTATGCCCTTACTAACCTCAGTCCGTGACGGGGCGCGAACCCTCGACCTGCCGCCTCGGAGTCGCGGACGCTACCATTGTGCCACGGAGACTACAAAATTTCTGATTTACTTTTTTTATTTTCTTCTTCCTTTTCCTACGGCGTGGGAGGTTGGGAGGGGTTGTGTGGTTAGGGAAATGTGGGAGGTTGGGAGGGGTTGTGTGGTTAGGGCTTCATATAGTTCAATAGGAAGTTAATCCCCTGACTTTTCCCTTAGATCTCGACCATACAAAAAAATAAATTCTTTATTTATTACTTAAAGCCTTTATGAGTACAAGGGGCGCTGCCCATATTCTGCATTAGAACAGTTCAGTTCCGGTTTTACGTCACGGAATCCCTTTACTACCAAGGGCTAGGATGGTTGGCTTCTTGCAAAGGACTTGTTTTGGCAGATGTAATCGATACCCTGAGTGCATGCCCTTTCTAACCTCAGACCAGGTAAAATTATATTAAGACAGTCAGTAGCATCAAAATAAAGATACTAAGCATTTTTTTTTATACTACTAAAACTGTATTTTCTTGAATGATTCATTTATTTAACCTATAACTGACTGATATAAGTTTCCATTATGTGAAAAAAGGGATGAAAATTTAGGTCATGAGTATACTGAAGGGGTCTTGTGCTTATTTATTTAAAGACATTCACCCTGATAAGACTTGTCTGGTATAGATATCAGTGTAAAAAGTATTTTATTTGCAAACTCGTAAAGCTAGACTAATGTTTATCAAAGTAGAGAATGATAATTGAATTATATAAATTTTAAAGACTTTGAAATTTGTTCTCTCTCTCTCTCTCTCTCTCTCTCTCTCTCTCTCTCTCTCTCTCTCTCTCTCTCTCTCTCTCTCTCTCTCTCTCTCTCTCTCTCTCTCTCTCTCTCTCTCTCTCTCTCTCTCTCTCAGATCTGCTCGTTTTTACTTAATGATGACAACCTTGATGTTATTCTTGCTCGTTATCCTCACTTTGGTGGCCATTAATTATATTGAATTATACATATATTTTCTGTATGTTGCTGTATAATTCTGTTTGTGTGTTCTGTGTTTCTCTGAGCTTTACTTTTGTATATAATGTACTCTGTGCTGCCATACTGTGAGTTGTGTGTTAGTATGCAGCAATATTTTATCAATGTGTACACCTCCCTGTAAACTATGTTCTATTCTTGGTTGTGTATCCATATGAAGCATTATTTGTATGAATTCATGTAATGTCTGACGCCTTGGTGCAATAAATTAATAAAATAAAATAAAAATAATCTCTCTCTCTCTCTCTCTCTCTCTCTCTCTCTCTCTCTCTCTCTCTCTCTCTCTCTCTCTCTCTCTCTCTCTCTCTCTCTCTCTCTCTCTCTCTCTCTCTCTCTCTCTCTCTCTCTCTCTCTCTCTCTCTCTCTCATTTTTACTATATGATGATTTATGCTCATAAATTACTTTTGCAACATCAGAGCAGAACAAGAGTAACATTGTTGATTGCTATTGCAATTATTATCATCTTGGTTTGGTTGTTAAAGATTTGCTTCCAATTGATTTGGTCTGCCATGATTGTGGATGTGGGGAACAAGTGAGCTTTATTTTAACACATTCCATCTTTTATGTCTTTTTCTTTACCTTTTTGCACCCAATAAACCAGAGAGATTTGAAGATTGATTTTGTAGCATAATCAAAGAGTAAATACAATTATGTAGGTTATTAATCATAGATTTGTCGTGGTGTGGCGTATGCAAATTGATCTACGCAGGCCATGATTTTATATATATAACGAAATTGGAAAATGTTATCGAAAAGTCAAGATGTTAAGATAGTGCATGGTAAAATCTCGTTTTCTTTGATTAAAGCAATATGAGTTCAAAGAAAACGGGATAATTTTGGTGTCATTACCCATGTATTGCAGAAAAATTTCATTCGATACACAATTCGATATAGTGTCCGTGGCAAAATGGTAGCGTCTGCGACTCTGAGGCGGCAGGTCGAGGGTTCGCGCCCCGTCACGGACTGAGGTTAGTAAGGGCACACACTCAGGGTAACGATTGCATCTGCCAAAACAAGTCCTTCGTAAGAAGGCAACCGTCCTAGCCCTTAGTAGAAAAGGGAGTTCGTGACGTAAAACCGAATCCATCCATCCATCCACACAATTCGAAATATGTATTATAGAATAAGAATATTCTCATTTTATTTTCTACACCTTGGTTCACCGAGTATCTTGAAAAATATTCAGTCATTTGCTGTTGAAAATTAATATACGCTTTGGCACTTATCGAAGCATTTTATATTATATTAATAAAGACCATTTTTTAGGAAAGCGAAACGGGTGTTTCGTTAAAAATCGCCTTCGTTCGTTTACAAGCGAAGAAGTAAATTAAAACGAGAAACTTATAGGTTACAATACGTAGGAAAGGGATATTTGAAGTGTCGGAATAAAACTGATACTTGTAGAGTACTTGTTCTTAGTTATGAGGTAGCGCAGTGGTTAGAGTGCCCAACTCGGGAAGTGACATATTGTTGCTCTAGGCTTTGACGAGGCGTTAGAAGGACAATTAACCTTAATTCCTCTGCTCCAACCCGTCTCTGTCCCACCCCCATTCGAATGGGATGAATAACGTCACAAAACGGCCGGCAAAAACATACTCTTATATATAGTTATGTATTTGGACTGATGACGACCAAATTAATTTTTGAAAGAATTACTATAATCTCATGTGTAATTTTTTAGTGTTTGGTTCCGGGACGGGCAAAGAAAATTGCTCTCATCAGGCCCGGGCCGAGAAAAAATGAGAAAGAGAAAAACAGTAGCTTATGGACAAGGCAGAAAAGATAATAATAAATAATAAGAAAAGGAAAGGCTGAAAGAATGTTCAGAGAAATGAAGACCTAGAAATATAGTAGGATTAGGTCTTGATGGATGACTTCGGTTTTACATCACGAACTCCCTTTTCTACTAAGGGCTAGGACGGTTGCCTTCTTACTAAGGACTTGTTTTGTCAGATGTAATCGCTACCCTGAGTGTATGCCCTTACTAACCTCGGATTAGGTCTTGAGATGACGACGAATCAATTTTTTGAAGGAAAAAAAGGTCATAAATGTCAGGGAAGACATCAGAAGGGAACCATCAGGAGGAACACATTTCCATATCCTGGAAGTGGTAGAAAAGAATCAGTTGCTGCACCGACCAATCTTCGAGCTTCACACAGTACCTGTGTAACGAGGTAGCTTGGCGTGTGTTACGTGGTTTCGCCACCAAAGGAGGGATGCAACTTGCCAACTCATTGGAGCAGCGATGAAAATAGTACAGATAGAAAAGAGATAGAGACGATGCCTTTTGGCGAAGGGAAAGGTGAACCCAAGCAAGGAGATAAGTAAAGTAAGAAGCATCCCAGATGTGAGAACAGTTTTCTGAGCACGGATGGATGGTGTGATTTGAATGAGGAAGATTAGGAGGTGTTGGAGGCAGATGAGGAGGCAATGAAGAAGGAAGGGAAAGGGAGGAGGAAGGTAGGAGCTGAAGGGGGATGAGGAGGAGGTTGAGGGAAAAGAAGTGGAGGTTGAGGAGGAAGGTGAAAGAAGGAGGCAAGGAGGAGCCTTGGGCAGAGAAAGGTAAACTGATGCGAATTGAGGGAGGTTTTAAGGAGGAGGTGGTGGAAGAAGATGAAGAAGTGGTGAAGGAAGTAGAAGAGGGGGAGGAGGAAGGGAGGAGCTATAGGTAGAGGAAGAGAGGACGATGCAGCTGGAAGGGTAGGGATGAGGATGGGGTGGAGGAGGATGAAGAGGCTGTGAAGGAGGAGGACAAGGGTAGGAATAATAATAATAATAATAATAATAAGACTTTATTTCCAACGTACATTGGGTATTCAAATATGGGTGTACTATTAAAATTTACAAGTAAAATCTTCCTTTAAGAGTAACTTCTTAAGATTATATTTAAAAGTATACACTGAACCAGCATTTTTTAGTTCTCTGGAAAGCTGATTATATAAATGAGGTCCACGAATGTTTATATCTCTTGAGCCAATATCAGTTTTAGACCTTCGTACTAATAAATCTTCCCCTTGACGGGTAGTTAACCCTGTAACTGAGCTTACTGCAGAAAAACTATACAAGCAATCAGGAAGATTGTTTCTTAGTATATTAAAAACAAAGGTACATATATCAAAAACATATTTATCTCTAATCTTTATCCATTCTAGATCTTTTAAAACAGGAGAGATGTGCTCGTATTTTCTTACATTGCCAACAGCCACTCGTGCTGCAAAGTTTTGTAACTTTTGTATTCTTTGTAATTGAGTCTTATTTGTACATCCCCAAACTTTGAGACAGTAATTAATTAAACTCATAGCTAAGGACTGGACAATTATTATACGAGTTGATGTTTCAAATGAGTCTTTTACCCTATTTAGATATATTAGAGTACCCATTACTTTTTTATAAATTTCATCTATATGCATTTCAAAATTCATGTAACGGTCAAAATAGACACCTAGGTTCTTTACCGAGTTCATTGGCTTAATGATATTACCGTTAAAATTTATATGAAGATTGTCATCAACTTCTGATAATAATTGTCTGGATCCGATAAGAATAGATTGGGTTTTAGTTTCATTAAGTAACAGACCATTTTTTAGAAAGTAACGTTTAGCCATATACAAAATTTCTTCTGCTCTACGAATAATATTTTCTAAATCATTAATTTCTCCTTCAATTAAGATTTGAGTATCGTCAGCATATTGAATGACATAACAGTTAGGTAAATATTTTACTAGATCGTTTACATATATTAGAAAAAGTATAGGTCCTAGGATCGATCCCCGAGGGACCCCAAACAATACCTTCTTGCGACTTGAGACTACATCTTTTATTCTGACTGACTGGTAGCGGTTTTTTAAATAGTTCTCGAACCAGCTTGGGTCAATGTTCATTTTTTTGCATTTTTCTAATAAGATGGTATGGTGTACACTACCAAAAGCTTTAGAAAGATCGAGTAGTAGTAGCAATGATATTTTCTTATTATCTATATTTTTGTATATTTCATCTGATATTTTCAATAAGGCAGTTTCAGTTGATAATTTTGGCCTGAAACCGTGTTGACTTTTTGCAATAAGTTTATTTTTTTCAAGAAACTCACTTAACTGATTTGCAACAATCTTTTCAAGTATCTTTGATAAAATTGGTAGTAAAGAGATTGGTCTATAGTTAGAGACGTCGTCAGGATTTCCATTTTTAAAACCAGGAATTACATGGGGATTTTTCCATAAATCTGGGTAAATATTGGTAACTATGGAAGTATTGATTATTACCGTCAGATAATAAGCTATTACAAATAATGAATCTCTAATAAAACGAAAACAAATTCCATCTGATCCATATGCATTAGAGTCTTTCAGATTTTTTATTACTAAGATTACTGTATTACAATCGACTGTAGTAGGGTTAAAGACATCATTACTTCTATTGAATGCACTATGTTCTTGAAGATTAACATTATTATTATTATTACTACCATCATCACTATTATCATTACCATTACTACCACCATCATTATTATTTACACCATTATCAACATTTCTATTATTATTACTACTACCATCATCATTATTATTACCACCATTACTATTATTGATTTCAATTATTATTTCTTTTTTTGTTTTTTCAAAGGTTTTTTTCCCCACTTCAGCGAAAAAATTATTGAACTCTTCTGCTTTAGCACTTACATCTACCTCATCGGGTATAATTGATATGTTACTACTTTTATTACAGTTATTGGAAAGCATGGTTTTAGCAATTTTCCATGTATCAGAGATATTGCCTTTAGCGTTTTGAAATTCATTTTTGTAATACTGTTTCTTACTGTTACTTAATAATGATTTTACTTGTTTCTTATGCTCTGTAAACTTTTCTCTTAAAGGGATATTATCTCTTTGTAGTTTTACTTCATTTTGTAGTTTGTCTCTTTCTTTCATAATGTTTTTTATGTCATCTGTTATCCAAGGAGCGGGGGGAGCTGTAGATAGAGGAAGGGAGGATGATATCAATTGAATTAAGAGGATGAGGAGGTGGTGGAGGAAAATTACGATAGGGTGAAGGTGAAAGGGAATAAGAAGAGGAATGGGACGCTTGTTTGCAGAGGAAGGGAGGAAGATGCGGATAAGAGGAGGAGGAGGGAAAAGGAGGAGGAAGCGAGGAGCTGTAGGCCAAGGAAGCGAGGATAATGCGGACTGAAGTAGGTTGATGGGGAGGTGGTGGAGGGAGATGAAGATGTAAAGGAGGAAGGGAGGAGGAGGAGGAAGGGTGAAGCTGTAGGCAGAATAAGGGAGGATGATGCGGGTTGAAGGAGGGGGATAAGGAGATGATGGAGGAATCGGGTGAGGAGTAAGGCAAGGGGGGGGATGAATTGAGTAGCTATAAATGGAGGAAGGGAGAATATTGAGCAGGGGGATGAAGGAAGGTGAAGGAGGATGGAGGTATGAATGAACTCATTTGCGTGAAATCTTAACGTGGAATGTAATTCTATTCAGACAGTCATTTTCTCTTTTAAAGGAATTATTTCTCTTGTAGTCGCCGTGGCTCAGTCGGTAGCGTCTCCGACTCTGAGTCGTCAGGTCGAGGGTTCGCGCCCCGTCACGGTCTGAGGTTAGCAAAGGCATGCACTCAACGTAAGGATTACATCTGCCAAACCAAGTCCTTCGCAAGAAGGCAACCGTCCTAGCCCTTGGTTGATAAGGGAGTCCGTGACGTAAAACCGGAAAGGAATTATTTCTCTTTTAAACGAGCCAATATCTCGTATTAGGATTTCACATGATGGTATTTCTTCACACCTCCAATATTATTAACCCCAAACAAGGTGATAGTAAGGGTCCTGGTCGTTACTAACTGATTGCTCTTCTCCATATATTACCATAAGTATTAGAGAAAATCACAGCGAAGCAGTTAATAATAATAATAATAAAAATAATAATAATAATAATAATAATAATAATAATAATAATAATAATAATAATAATAATAATAATAATAATAATAATAATTGTTCCGGTTTTACGTCACGGATTCCCTTTTTAACCAAGGGCTAGGCCGGTTGCCTTCTTGCGAAGGACTTGTTTTGGCAGATGTAATCGTTACCCTGAGTGCATGCCCTTACTAACCTCAGACCCTGACGGGGCGCGAAACCTCGACCTGATGCCTCAGAGTCTTGAGCCACGGTGACTAATAATAATAATAATAATAATAATAATAATAATAATAATAATAATAATAATAATAATAATAATAATATAAATAATAATAATAATAATATTAATAATAATAATAATAATAATAATAATAATAATAATAATAATAATAATAATAATAATAATAATAATAATTATTATTATTATTATTATTATTATTATTATTATTATTATTATAAAAATAATAATGATAATTCTTCTTCTTCTTCTTCTTCTTCTTCTTCTTCTTCTTCTACTACATCTTTTCCCACTTTTATGTGGGGTCGATGTTTCTAGCCAAAGATTTCCATATGTTCCTGTTCCATACCTCATCACACAACAAACCTTTAGATCTCAGGTCGTCATCTATGCTAATAATATTAATAATAATAATAATAATAACAATAATAATAATAATAATAATAATAATAATAATAATAATAATAATAATAATAATAATAATAATAATAATAATAATAATAATAATAATAATAATAATAATAATAATAATAATAATAATAATAATAATAATAATAATAATAATAATAATAATAATAATAACAGACTTGTTAGTAGAACACTTGTTGTAGATGAAAACACGATATATTCATTCAACAAGTAGTATTTTTGTATGTTGTGGAAGATCTTAAAGATATTACCAAAGGAAATTGAAGTGTGGACCTTGGCATGTGTAATTGAATTTATTTATTTTTTGGCAGTAATGGATATACTCTACTACTATACTGCTATCACGCAATGTCGCAGGTATTTAATAATGCATATACCCATTTCCAGTGTACTACGTACGGAAAGATTTCTTGTTAGAAAAACTTAATCTAATGCACGAATAGTAAGGATAATATAAAATATATTTGGGAATTTGTCGTACTATTCAACTGCAGTCTAAAGTAGCAACTAAAGATGGAAGGAGAAATGGTGTAAGGGCAATCTTGAAGGAAGAGTAAGCTAAGATTGTATTAGAGGTGAAGAGACATTGGAACAGATTTCAATGAGCATGTTGGGGAAGGGAACAAAGGTGATGAGGAGGTGCTGGGTAAGTACAGTGTAGAGAATAGAAATGTGGAAGGGTGGATGGAGGAGGACTTAGCAAAAGGGATAGAAATGGCTGTGGTAAATACATATTTTATGAAGAAGGAGGAGCACAGGGTGGCATGTAAAAGTGGAGGATGGAGTACACAAGTGGATTATCTACTGTACAGGAAAGTTAATCTAAGAGAGATTGGAAACTTTACGATGGTGGTAGGGGAGAATGTAGCCAGGCAACATCAGATGTTGGTCTATAGGAAGACTCTGAAGATGTAGAAATGGAAGAGTAATTACTGAAAACCAACAATTAGATGGTGGAAGTTTAGAGGGGAGGAAAATGTTGTATGAAATACAGAGACGAGGTTGAGCGGGCACTGAGTTGTAGTGAAGAGCATCTGGACGATTTGGCAACTATTGCTGAAATGGCGAGGAAGCCAGGTAACAAGGTTCTAAACCAATCACTCATACCATTCCCAACTCTCACGCATACTCTACTATTCATGTAAAACTCTTCATCGCATTCAACAAACTTCCACTTATTCCATACAGTCACAACACCCTCCACAACCCCTCTCTATTTACTCTGTCATGCGCTCTCTCTAAATCCAGAAAGGCCCCAAAAGTGTCCCTACCTTTCTCCAAGAACTTCTCAAGCACCTGTCTTACCGCAAACACCTGATCCACACATCCTATTCCTCTCCTGAACCCACAATGTTCTTCCCCAATCAGTCTAACAGTACCTTTCCTAATTATCTCGATTAACACTCTTCCATGTACCTTACCAACTACTCTCAACAAACTAATTCCCCTAAAAAGAACTGATATATATATATATATATATATATATATATATATATATATATATATATATATATATATATATATATATATATATATATATATATATATATATATATAATACTAATAACAATAATAATAACATCAACAACATTAATAATAATAATAATAATAAGAATAAGAATAAGAATAATAATAATAATAATAATAATAATAATAATAATAATAATAATAATAATAATCATAATAATAATCATAATAATAATCATAATAATAATAATAATAATAAAAATAATAATAATAATAATAATAATAATAATAATAATAATAATAATAATAATAATAATAATAATAATAATAATAATAATAATAATAGTAATAATAATAATAATAATAATAATAATAATAATAATAATAATAATAATAATAATAATAATAATAAAAATAACAATAATTAATATATTTATAATAATTATGATTAGAATATAACAGTTTTTAGCTGTAAAACAACATTAGCGAAAACATTTGAATAAAAGCCATGATGTGAGAGTTAATCAAATTCAAGAGTAATAATAGGTACACATTGAGAAACTGATGATTACATACATATATTTGCGTAATTTCAAATTGATGCTATTCATGAATACAGTGTCATATGCCAGTAATAACGTTTTATGGTAAGTGACAAACAGTGTTTAGAAAGCTAAGCTAAGCGAGGAGGTAGTTAATGCTATATCAATCCATAGTTTTAATGACAGGTATGATAAGTATCACTAAGTAGAAAATGGAACCGATCAGGAGACGGGAAGATACGAGCTTTGGGCTCTCTCCAGTAAGCACAATTAGGTAATCACATACAGCTCATGTTCAGACTAAACACTGGATGCATTTTGCGTGAGAAGGAAAGAGTTGATGTTTGAGTTAAATTTCACACGCACCATACAGGGGATAGTAATCATCTATATCTTCAGCGCCGCCTATATAACAAGTTCCATAGTACTGCATCCCACCCACGTTATTGGGATAGCCTGGACCCCAATCTAGACGTGAAGAAGTGGGTTGTCCATCCATGTCATACCAGACAGTAGTGTCAGAAGGAAATCTCCACAGTCCGATGCAAAACTCAATTTCACCAAAAACATGGTTGAGTATGTAACAGTAAGTGCCATCTTCTGGGAGAAACAGACGACCTCCTAAACTTACACACGTGTCGTTATTTTGCGTCCAGCTGGCAGCGACAGGGGTCTTTATGATTTTCTTGCCATTGATGCCGTCGACGTAGAAAGTTTGCATGGTCGATGGTGCTGTCTCCGTAGTGACAACAGCATTCAGAGAATCCATTAGTTGACAGTCTCTGGAGGCCG
>JAXCGZ010005738.1:77500-82500 GCA_037179515.1 Halocaridina rubra | reverse complement strand
AGCATCACAAGTGACAACCACCAGAAATGGTTGTTTCCACCACCAGCAAAAAGCTACCACCACCTAAGCCACCACCAAAACGTGATCAACCACCAGCAATAACCACCACCACCACCAGAAGTAATCACCATCGCCAGTAGTACCCATTTGATCTACCCGTTGAATCCACCCCAACTATTCTTGTTGGTAAATATTGATAACGCCGTAATTCCTGATATGGTAGTAGTTGCCATATATATTTGAAATACAATGACCTTTATCATTACCATAAGTAGACACAACATCATTTTTATTGTCTACAGGACTGGTGCCATTTCCTTTTCATCTTGTGTCATTGGCGATTTCCAAAGTGAAGGATCACAATAATATTGGGTACTACTGTCTTTTTGAAAATTATCTTTATAACCACATAAAATGAGCGATTCCATTTTCCTTTGCTAACATTTTTAACCACCTTTTAATCTTCCTTGATTTGACTTCTTTTCTCTTAATATACAGTGCATCACTCATCAGTGGCACTATTACCATTCCATTTGGTCTCAAAGGCGCTTTTTCAGAGACATCATTTGACTCTATTTTTTTTTTCTAAACGCCGCAAGTTTTGCGTTATATATTGCTCTTTCCATCTCTAAATTTATTTCTTGCACCATTTCCCTTCCATCTCTTAGAAAAGGCACTTCATCTGGCTCTCTTTCTCCTCCTTCCAACGTAAATATTTTCTTGGCAAGATGTGTTGCGTCATGTGTTGAGTTGTCTATCGCTGCACTTCTTTCTTGAAGCGAGACTAAAGAGCTCTCTACAGCTTCATCTTCTCCAGGTCCTTCGTAATTACCTTTGTCATCTGATTTCATGTTTTTAGTGGTTTCACCAGTCTCCAGATGTGCATTTTTTGAATCTGCGTTACCTTGTGGTCTAGGTTGTTGAAGACTTCCTTCTGGAACAAGATATTCTGGCCCCTGTTGAAGACGAGCTTTCCAACCATCGTCTTTTTCAAAGAAAGTCCTGTTCATCAGTGTTTAATTACCTGCCAAACGATGGAGGTTTGGCATTCTTTATACTAGAAATCGCATACCCAGTCATCAAAAAACTTATGTCGAAGATTCACTTCTATAAAAGTGAATTATTACATCTATCTACTCTCTTCACACACACGCACACATACACACACACACACACTTGGAAAAATATATAATGAGACAATCTTTTCCAGGCTTTGCAGCCTTTAAAAGCTCGCATCCGAAGACAAAGTCTTCGAAAAACCTATATCCGAGTAGTATTTCTGGAAGAGACCTAATAACCTCAACAGAAGATGTTTCTTTCTACTCTGTCTTCATCGTTGATATCGACACATAGCATAACTTCAAGACTTGTGTAAAGTTTGCTGTCCCTTCTGGTGTCAGTATGGGACAAAAACAAATGGAGAAAACTGGCCAGAAACATCGACCCCACATAAAAGTGGGAAATGATGTAGACGAAGAAGAAATGTACGATGATTCTCTTTCTCGGCTTCATATAACCAGATTCCTCGGAAGAGCACCGAGGAACATAAAACCTTAAAGACTCTTCGCTTAAGACTTACACTTGTAAAAAATGATCGTGTTCTCTGGAAGCGAAAGCAGAACTTCCCAACTATCGTCTTCTTCGAGAACTTCCCTGTTCGTCAGTGTTTGCTTGACTGCCGGACTATAAAGGATTGCAGCCTACGAGAACTCACAAACCAAAAAACAAGTCTTGAAGTAACCTATATCTAACCTGCACTCCAATGTGGATATTGGGAAGATAGTATTTCTCCGATGTATGTAAAGTTTGCAAGGAGGGCGCCGCCGGGCTTGCTCTCCTCTTGCCCACCCTCCACCCAGGAGGGCGCGGCTAGGGTTTGCCCACCCTCCACCCTGGAGGGCGAGGCTAGGGCTTGCCCACCCTCCACCCCGGAGGGCGCGGCCGGGGCAGGCCCCCCTCCACCCCGGAGGGCGCGGCCGGGGCAGGCCCCCCCTCAACCCCGGAGGGCGCGGCTGGGGCAGGCCCCCCTCCACCCCGGAGGGCGCGGCCGGGGCAGGCCCCCCCTCCACCCCGGAGGGCGCGACCGGGGCAGGCCCCCCCTCCACCCCGGAGGGCGCGGCTGGAGCAGGCCCCCCCTCCACCCCGGAGGGCGCGGCTGGAGCAGGCCCCCCCTCCACCCCGGAGGGCGCGGCTGGGGCAGGCCCCCCCTCCACCCCGGAGGGCGCGGCTGGGGCAGGCCCCCCCTCCACCCCGGAGGGCGCGGCTGGGGCAGGCCCCCCCTCCACCCCGGAGGGCGCGCCTGGGGCAGGCCCCCCCTCCACCCCGGAGGGCGCGCCTGGGGCAGGCCCCCCCTCCACCCCGGAGGGCGCGCCTGGGGCAGGCCCCCCCTCCACCCCGGAGGGCGCGCCTGGGGCAGGCCCCCCCTCCACCCCGGAGGGCGCGCCTGGGGCAGGCCCCCCCTCCACCCCGGAGGGCGCGGCGGGCGGTGGGGGCGGGGGGAGGCCCCCCCTCCACCCCGGAGGGCGCGGCTGGGCCAGGCCCCCCCTCCACCCCTTAGGGCGCGGCTGGGCCAGGCCCCCCCTCCACCCCTTAGGGCGCGGCTGGGGCAGGCCCCCCCTCCACCCCTTAGGGCGCGGCTGGGGCAGGCCCCCCCTCCACCCCGGAGGGCGCGGCTGGGGCAGGCCCCCCCTCCACCCCGGAGGGCGCGGCTGGGGCAGGCCCCCCCTCCACCCCGGAGGGCGCGGCTGGGGCAGGCCCCCCCTCCACCCCGGAGGGCGCGGCTGGGGCAGGCCCCCCCTCCACCCCGGAGGGCGCGGCTGGGGCAGGCCCCCCCTCCACCCCGGAGGGCGCGGCTGGGGCAGGCCCCCCCTCCACCCCGGAGGGCGCGGCTGGGGCAGGCTCCCCCTCCACCCCGGAGGGCGCGGCTGGGGCAGGCCCCCCCTCCACCCCGGAGGGCGCGGCTGGGGCAGGCCCCCCCTCCACCCCGGAGGGCGCGGCTGGGGCAGGCTCCCCCTCCACCCCGGAGGGCGCGGCTGGGGCAGGCTCCCCCTCCACCCCGGAGGGCGCGGCTGGGGCAGGCTCCCCCTCCACCCCGGAGGGCGCGGCTGGGGCAGGCCCCCCCTCCACCCCGGAGGGCGCGGCTGGGGCAGGCCCCCCCTCCACCCCGGAGGGCGCGGCTGGGGCAGGCCCCCCCTCCACCCCGGAGGGCGCGGCTGGGGCAGGCCCCCCCTCCACCCCGGAGGGCGCGGCTGGGGCAGGCCCCCCCTCCACCCCGGAGGGCGCGGCTGGGGCAGGCCCCCCCTCCACCCCGGAGGGCGCGGCTGGGGCAGGCCCCCCCTCCACCCCGGAGGGCGCGGCTGGGGCAGGCCCCCCCTCCACCCCGGAGGGCGCGCCTGGGGCAGGCCCCCCCTCCACCCCGGAGGGCGCGCCTGGGGCAGGCCCCCCCTCCACCCCGGAGGGCGCGCCTGGGGCAGGCCCCCCCTCCACCCCGGAGGGCGCGCCTGGGGCAGGCCCCCCCTCCACCCCGGAGGGCGCGCCTGGGGCAGGCCCCCCCTCCACCCCGGAGGGCGCGCCTGGGGCAGGCCCCCCCTCCACCCCGGAGGGCGCGGCGGGAGCAAGGCCCCCCCTCCACCCCGGAGGGCGCGGCGGGGGCAAGGCCCCCCCTCCACCCCGGAGGGCGCGGCGGGGGCAAGGCCCCCCCTCCACCCCGGAGGGCGCGGCGGGGGCAAGGCCCCCCCTCCACCCCGGAGGGCGCGGCGGGGGCAAGGCCCCCCCTCCAACCCGGAGGGCGCGGCGGGGGCAAGGCCCCCCCTCCACCCCGGAGGGCGCGGCGGGGGCAAGGCCCCCCCTCCACCCCGGAGGGCGCGGCGGGGGCAAGGCCCCCCCTCCACCCCGGAGGGCGCGGCGGGGGCAAGGCCCCCCTCCACCCCGGAGGGCGCGGCGGGGGCAAGGCCCCTCCTCCACCCCGGAGGGCGCGGCGGGGGCAAGGCCCCCCCTCCACCCCGGAGGGCGCGGCGGGGGCAAGGCCCCCCCTCCACCCCGGAGGGCGCGGCGGGGGCAAGGCCCCCCCTCCACCCCGGAGGGCGCGGCGGGGGCAAGGCCCCCCCTCCACCCCGGAGGGCGCGGCGGGGGCAAGGCCCCCCCTCCACCCCGGAGGGCGCCGCGGGGGCAAGGCCCCCCCTCCACCCCGGAGGGCGCGGCTGGGGCAAGGCCCCCCCTCCACCCCGGAGGGCGCGGCTGGGGCAGGCCCCCCCTCCACCCCGGAGGGCGCGGCTGGGGCAGGCTCCCCCTCCACCCCGGAGGGCGCGGCTGGGGCAGGTCCCCCCTCCACCCCGGAGGGCGCGGCTGGGGCAGACTCCCCCTCCACCCCGGAGGGCGCGGCTGGGGCAGACTCCCCCCTCCACCCCGGAGGGCGCGGCTGGGGCAGACTCCCCCCTCCACCCCGGAGGGCGCGGCTGGGGCAGACTCCCCCCTCCACCCCGGAGGGCGCGGCTTGGGCAGACTCCCCCCTCCACCCCGGAGGGCGCGGCTGGGGCAGACTCCCCCCTCCACCCCGGAGGGCGCGGCTGGGGCAGGTCCCCCCTCCACCCCGGAGGGCGCGGCTGGGGCAGGTCCCCCCTCCACCCCGGAGGGCGCGGCTGGGGCAGACTCCCCCCTCCACCCCGGAGGGCGCGGCTGGGGCAGGTCCCCCCTCCACCCCGGAGGGTGCGGCTGGGGCAGGTCCCCCCTCCACCCCGGAGGGCGCGGCTGGGTCACGCCCCTCCTCCACCCCGGAGGGCGCGGCTGGGTCACGCCCCTCCTCCACCCCGGAGGGCGCGGCTGGGGCAGGCCCTCCCTCCACCCCGGAGTTCGCGGCCTGGCTTGCTCCCCTCTAACCTGGAGGGCGCGGTTGGGCTTGGCCCCCTCTATTCTCTAGGGCACTGCCGGGCTTGCCACCCTCCATCCTGTAGGATGCCCCGGATATACCCCCCTAAGTAGAAAATGTAAGCGATGAGGAGACG
>JAXCGZ010005738.1:60000-72500 GCA_037179515.1 Halocaridina rubra | reverse complement strand
TTAAAAACAAAGGTACATATATCAAAAACATATTTATCTCTAATCCTTATCCATTCTAGATCTTTTAAAACAGGAGAGATGTGCTCGTATTTTCTTACATTGCCAACAGCCACTCGTGCTGCAAAGTTTTGTAACTTTTGTATTCTTTGTAATTGAGTCTTATTTGTACATCCCCAAACTTTGAGACAGTAATTAATTAAACTCATAGCTAAGGACTGGACAACTATTATACGAGTTGATGTTTCAAATGAGTCTTTTACCCTATTTAGATATATTAGAGTACCCATTACTTTTTTATAAATTTCATCTATATGCATTTCAAAATTCATGTAACGGTCAAAATAGACACCTAGGTTCTTTACCGAGTTCATTGGCTTAATGATATTACCGTTAAAATTTATATGAAGAGTGTCATCAACTTCTGGTAATAATTGTCTGGATCCGATAAGAATAGATTGGGTTTTAGTTTCATTAAGTAACAGACCATTTTTTAGAAAACGTTTAGCCATATACAAAATTTCTTCTGCTCTACGAATAATATTTTCTAAATCATTAAATTCTCCTTCAATTAAGATTTGAATATCGTCAGCATATTGAATGACATAACAGTTAGGTAAATATTTTACTAGATCGTTTACATATATTAGAAAAAGTATAGGTCCTAGGATCGATCCCTGAGGGACCCCAAACAATACCTTCTTGCGACTTGAAACTACATCTTTTATTCTGACTGACTGGTAGCGGTTTTTTAAATAGTTCTCGAACCAGCTTGGGTCAATGCTCATTTTTTTGCATTTTTCTAATAAGATGGTATGGTGCATCACAAGTGACAACCACCAGAAATGGTTGTTTCCACCACCAGCAAAAAGCTACCACCACCTAAGCCACCACCAAAAAGTTATCAACCACCAGCAATAAACACCACCACTACCAGAAGTACCACCATCGCCAGTAGTACCCATTTGATCTACCCGTTGAATCCACCCCAACTATTCTTGTTGGTAAATATTGATAACGCCGTAATTCCTGATATTGTAGTAGTTGCCATATATATTTGAAATACAATGATCTTTATCATTACCATAAGTAGACACAACATCATTTTTATTGTCTACAGGGACTGGTGCCATTTCCTTTTCATCTTGTGTCATTGGCGATTTCCAAAGTGAAGGATCACAATAATATTGGGTACTACTGTCTTTTTGAAAATTTTCTTTATAACCACATAAAATGAGCGATTCCATTTTCTTTGTTAACATTTTTAACCAACTTTTAATCTTCCTTGATTTGACTGCTCTTCTCTTAATATACAGTGCATCACTCATCAGTGGCACCATGACCATTCCATTTGGTCTCAAAGGCGCTTCTTCAGAGACTTCATTTGACTCTATTTTTTATCATCATGTATAGATCGATGTGCACCACTCGTGACAAGAGAAATATTTCGTCCCCCGCTCCTTGGATAACAGATGACATAAAAAAAACATTATGAAAGAAAGAGACAAACTACAAAATGAAGTAAAACTACAAAGAGATAATATCCCTTTAAGAGAAAAGTATACAGAGCAAAAGAAACAAGTAAACTCATTATTAAGTAGCAGTAAGAAACAGTATTACAAAAATGAATTTCAAAACGCTAAAGGCAATATCTCTGATACATGGAAAATTTCTAAAACCATGCTTTCCAATAACTGTAATAAAAATAGTAATAAATCAATTATACCCGATGAGGTAGATTTAAGTGCTAAAGCAGAAGAGTTTAATCATTTTTTCGCTGAAGTGGGGAAAAAAAACTTTGAAAAACAAAGAAAGAAATAATGAATGAAAACAATAATAGTAATGGTGGTAGTAATAATGATGATGGTAGTAGTAATAATAATAGTAATGTTGATCATGGTGAAAATAATAATAATAATGGTAATAATGATGATAATAATAATGATGGTGGTAGTAATGGTAATGATAATAGTGACGATGGTAGTAATAATAATAATAATGTTAATTTTGAAGAACATAGTACATTCAATAGAAGTAATGATGTCTTTAACCCTACTGCAGTAGATTGTAATACAGTAATTTTAGTAATAAAAAATCTGAAAGACTCTAATGCATATGGATCAGATGGAATTTGTTTTCGTTTTATTAGAGATTCATTATTTGTAATAGCTTATTATCTGACGGTAATAATCAATACTTCCATAGTTACCAATATTTACCCAGATTTATGGAAAAATCCCCATGTAATTCCTGGTTTTAAAAATGGAAATCCTGACGACGTCTCTAACTATAGACCAATCTCTTTACTACCAATTTTATCAAAGATACTTGAAGAGATTGTTGCAAATCAGTTAATTGGGTTTCTTGAAAAAAATAAACTTATTGCAAAAAGTCAACACGGTTTCAGGCCAATATTATCACCTGAAACTGCCTTATTGAAAATATCAGATGAAATATACAAAAATATAGATAATAAGAAAATATCATTGCTACTACTACTCGATCTTTCTAAAGCTTTTGATAGTGTTAACCATACTATTTTATTAGAAAAATGCAAAAAAATTAACATTGACCCAAGCTGGTTCGAGAACTATTTAAAAAACCGCTACCAGTCAGTCAGAATAAAAGATGTAGTTTCAAGTCGCAAGACGGTATTGTTCGGGGTTCCTCAGGGATCGATCCTAGGACCTATACTTTTTCTAATATATGTAAACGATCTAGTAAAATATTTACCTAACTGTTATGTCATTCAATATGCTGACGATACTCAAATCTTAATTGAAGGAGAAATTAATGATTTAGAAAATATTATTCGTAGAGCAGAAGAAATTTTGTATATGGCTAAACGTTATTTTCTAAAAAATGGTCTGTTACTTAATGAAACTAAAACCCAATCTATTCTTATCGGATCCAGACAATTATTATCAGAAGTTGATGACAATCTTCATATAAATTTTAACGGTAATATCATTAAGCCAATGAACTCGGTAAAAAAGCTAGGTGTCTATTTTGACCGTTACATGAATTTTGAAATGCATATAGATGAAATTTATAAAAAAGTAATGGGTACTCTAATATATCTAAATAGGGTAAAAGACTCATTTGAAACATCAACTCGTATAATAATTGTCCAGTCCTTAGCTATGAGTTTAATTAATTACTGTCTCAAAGTTTGGTGATGTACAAATAAGACTCAATTACAAAGAATACAAAAGTTACAAAACTTTGCAGCACGAGTGGCTGTTGGCAACGTAAGATAATATGAGCACATTTCTCCTGTTTTAAAAGATCTAGAATGGATAAAGATTAAAGATAAATATGTTTTTGATATATGTACCTTTGTTTTTAATATCCTAAGAAACAATCTTCTTGATTGCTTGTATAATTTTTCTACCGTAAACTCAGTTACCGGGTTAACTACCCGTCAAGAGGAAGATTTATTAGTACGAAGGACTAAAACTGATATTGGCTCAAGAGATATAAACATTCGTGGACCTCATTTATATAATAAGCTTCCCAGTGAACTAAAAAATGCTGGTTCAGTGTATACTTTTAAATGTAATCTTAAGAAGTTACTCTTAAAGGAAGATTTTACTTGTAATTTTTAATAGTACACTCATCTTTATGATTTGTTTGTTTTAGTATGTCTATATTGTACACCACAGATGTCTATCTGGAATATAAATATGTATTTTATTTGAATACCCAATGTACATTGGAAATAAAGGTTTATTATTATTATTATTATCATTCCTTCCAACGTAAATATTTTCTCGGCAAGATGTGTTGCGTCATGTGTTGAGTTGTCTATCGCTGCACTTCTTTCTTGAAGCAAGACTAAAGAGCTCTCTACAGCTTCATCTTCTCCAGGTCCTTCGTAATTACCTTTGTCATCTGATTTCATGTTTTTAGTGGTTTCACCAGTCTCCAGATGTGCATTTTTTGATTCGGCGTTACCTTGTGGTCTTGGAGTGGAAGGAATCTCAATATCTTCATTGTTGGCCCGTTTCAAGGTTTTGATAATCAAAGGAGCTACTCCCAAAGGTTTCAAAGGTTTCAAAGGTTTATTTTAAGCTCTAACGACCCCTTTCGGAGTATGAGAGTACATACAGTGACATTAGATTACAAAAAATCTAAAGAAAATGTAAAGCTGGCGGTAACAAGAACAAAATAGTTTCATTTTATGCACTGCATAATTGCAGTTAAGAGACAAGTTAATACTTATATGCTAAAGACAAATATTAGTAGTTACAAAAAAAATAAAAAAATAAAAAATAGACGAAAAAATACATTTACATTCTTTGTATACATGAATAATTATACATATATAATTTGGCATATACTGTAACTTAATTATACATTTGGTTGCAAATGAGATCCATACAGACTAGTAACAAAATTCAAGAGTAATTTAAATCAGAATTGAGTCATAATAATTCTAGTAAATTTGGCGAGATTGCACATTTGTTTCCTACTTTCTACATTGAATAACTGTTCGAACTTAAACCTATTTGGCCTTGTAAAATAGTACCTTTTTATATACAGCTCCCTTAGACTACTAAAAGCTGGACATATCAGGATGCAGTGGTACTCGTCTCCTTCTTCCTGGTTATCACACATTGTACAAAACATAGGACCCTGTGTATCTGAGTATCGATTATTGGCAATGGGAAGTTTATGATTACCACATCTAAATCTGGTGAGGTTCACCCTATCGAGAAAGTCTAAATCAAGCAGATATTTACTTATACCTAGTTCTTTTTTAAACATTTTATAATTTGTACATAACTTATTTTCATTAATTTCAAGAAATGTCGCCTGAGGACTTGAAATGAGCATTGTGAACGGCGAATTTTGGAAGTCAACCAATTTTTTATATTACTTGAAGTTGGCTTCGTACAAATTACAAGCCTTCTGGAATTGATTGTATCCGTAGATGCCATTCTTTTTTTGGATAAGTCAGTGTCCTCAACAGATCTTCTTGCCGCTGGATTTCTGGAATCATCTCGCCAAGAGCTGGAATCTTACTGAGTATTTTCATAGGTAAACTTTCCAGAGCAAAAGAAGTTTTTCGAGAGAACGATTCACTTCAGACCTGGCTCGATAATGCACGTTGCCATCTGGACCTATAGAATATAAGTAGTAATAGGAAGAGGGTACGAGTAGTAATAGGAAGATGGTAATTCTGATGCAATGCATTATCAGGATCATTGACCCTGCGTAACCCCCGGTACACCTCCATTTGCATTTCCGCTTTGCCTAACTCATTTGATCATTCCGACAGCGTTTCGTTTCTCTTATCATGTCTTACATCGTAACTTTGCGGAAGCATGTTCTTAAGATTACAGTTATGCATACGCACATATGGAAACACACACACACACACACACGCACACACAAACACACACACACACACACACACACACACACACACACACACACACACACACACACACACACCCTTGGAAAAATATATAATGAGACAATCTTTTCCAGGCTTTGCAGCCTTTAAAAGTTCGCATCCGAAGACCAAGTCTTCGAAAAACCTATATTCGAGTATTATTTATGGAAGAGACCTAATTACCTCTACAGAAAATGCTTCGATCTACTCTGTCTTCATCGTTGATATTAAAACAAAGCATAACTTCAAGACTTGTGTAATGTTTGCTGTCCTTTCTGGTGTCAGTATCATTCAATAATGTATGATGAGGTATGGGACAAAAACAAATGGAGAAAACTGGCCAGAAACATCGACCCCACATAAAAGTGGGAAATGATGTAGACGATGAAGAAGAAATGTAAGATGATTCTCTTTCTCGGCTTCATATAACCAGATTCCTCGGAAGAGCACCGAGGAACATAAAACCTTAAAGACTGGTCGCTGAAGACTTACAATTGTAAAAAATGATCGTCTTCTCTGGAAGCGAAAGCAGAACTTCCCAACTATCGTCTTCTTCGAGAAGTTTCCTGTTCGTCAGTGTTTGCTTGACTGCCGGATTATAAAGGATTGCAGCCTACGAGAACTCACAAACCAAGAAACAAGTCTTGAAGTAACCTATATCTAACCTGCACTCCAATGTGGATATTGGGAAGATAGTATTTGTTCGATGTGTGTAAAGTTTGCAAGGAGGGCGCCGCCGGGCTTGCTCTCCTCTGTCCTAGAGGACGCGGCTAGGGCTTGCCCCCCCTCCACCCCGGAGGGCGCGGCTGGGGCAGGCCCCCCCTCCACCCCGGAGGGCGCGGCTGGGGCAGGCCCCCCCTCTACCCCGGAGGGCGCGGCTGGGGCAGGCCCCCCTCCACCCAGGAGGGCGCGGCTGGGGCAGGCCCCCCCTCCACCCCGGAGGGCGCGGCTGGGGCAGGCCCCCCCCTCCACCCCGGAGGGCGCGGCTCGGTCAGGCCCCCCCCTCCACCCCGGAGGGCGCGGCTGGGGCGGGCCCCCCCTCCACCCCGGAGGGCGCGGCTGGGGCACGCCCCCCCTCCACCCCGGAGGGCGCGACTGGGGCAGGCCCCCCCTCCACCCCGGAGGGCGAGGCCGGGGCAGGCCCCCCCTCCACCCCGGAGGGCGCGGCCGGGGCAGGCCCCCCCTCCACCCCGGAGGGCGCGGCTGGGGCAGGCCCCCCCTCCACCCCGGAGGGCGCGGCTGGGGCAGGCCCCCCCTCCACCCCGGAGGGCGCGGCTGGGGCAGGCTCCCCCTCCACCCCGGAGGGCGCGGCTGGGGCAGGCCCCCCCTCCACCCCGGAGGGCGCGGCTGGGACAGGCCCCCCCTCCACCCCGGAGGGCGCGGCTGGGGCAGGCCCCCCCTCCACCCCGGAGGGCGCCGCTGGGACAGGCCCCCCCTCCACCCCGGAGGGCGCCGCTGGGGTTGCCCCCCCTCCCCCCCGGAGGGCGCCGCTGGGGCTTGCCCCCCCTCCACCCCGGAGGGCGCCGCTGGGGCTTGCCCCCCCTCCACCCCGGAGGGCGCCGCTGGGGCTTGCCCCCCCTCCACCCCGGAGGGCGCCGGTGGGGCTTGCCCCCCCTCCACCCCGGAGGGCGCCGGTGGGGCTTGCCCCCCCTCCACCCCGGAGGGCGCCGCTGGGGCTTGCCCCCCCTCCACCCCGGAGGGCGCCGCTGGGGCTTGCCCCCCCTCCACCCCGGAGGGCGCCGGTGGGGCAGGCCCCCCTCCACCCCGGAGGGCGCCGGTGGGGCAGGCCCCCCCTCCACCCCGGAGGGCGCCGGTGGGGCAGGCCCCCCTCCACCCCGGAGGGCGCCGGTGGGACAGGCCCCCCCTCCACCCCCGGAGGGCGCCGCTGGGGTTGCCCCCCCTCCCCCCCGGAGGGCGCCGCTGGGGCTTGCCCCCCCTCCACCCCGGAGGGCGCCGCTGGGGCTTGCCCCCCCTCCACCCCGGAGGGCGCCGCTGGGGCTTGCCCCCCCTCCACCCCGGAGGGCGCCGCTGGGGCTTGCCCCCCCTCCACCCCGGAGGGCGCCGCTGGGGCTTGCCCCCCCTCCACCCCGGAGGGCGCCGGTGGGGCTTGCCCCCCCTCCACCCCGGAGGGCGCCGGTGGGGCTTGCCCCCCCTCCACCCCGGAGGGCGCCGGTGGGGCTTGCCCCCCCTCCACCCCGGAGGGCGCCGGTGGGGCTTGCCCCCCCTCCACCCCGGAGGGCGCCGGTGGGGCTTGCCCCCCCTCCACCCCGGAGGGCGCCGGTGGGGCTTGCCCCCCCTCCACCCCGGAGGGCGCCGCTGGGGCTTGCCCCCCCTCCACCCCGGAGGGCGCCGGTGGGGCTTGCCCCCCTCCACCCCGGAGGGCGCCGGTGGGGCAGGCCCCCCCTCCACCCCGGAGGGCGCCGCTGGGGCAGGCCCCCCCTCCACCCCGGAGGGCGCCGCTGGGGCTTGCCCCCCCTCCACCCCGGAGGGCGCCGCTGGGGCTTGCCCCCCCTCCACCCCGGAGGGCGCCGCTGGGGCTTGCCCCCCCTCCACGCCGGAGGGCGCCGATGGGGCTTGCCCCCCCTCCACCCCGGAGGGCGCCGCTGGGGCTTGCCCCCCCTCCACCCCGGAGGGCGCCGCTGGGGCTTGCCCCCCCTCCACCCCGGAGGGCGCCGCTGGGGCTTGCCCCCCCTCCACCCCGGAGGGCGCCGCTGGGGCTTGCCCCCCCTCCACCCCGGAGGGCGCCGCTGGGGCTTGCCCCCCCTCCACCCCGGAGGGCGCCGCTGGGGCTTGCCCCCCCTCCACCCCGGAGGGCGCCGCTGGGGCTTGCCCCCCCTCCACCCCGGAGGGCGCCGCTGGGGCTTGCCCCCCCTCCACCCCGGAGGGCGCCGCTGGGGCTTGCCCCCCTCCACCCCGGAGGGCGCCGCTGGGGCTTGCCCCCCCTCCCCCCCTAGGGCGCCGCTGGGGCTTGCCCCCCTCCACCCCGGAGGGCGCCGCTGGGGCTTGCCCCCCTCCACCCCGGAGGGCGCCGCTGGGGCTTGCCCCCCTCCACCCCGGAGGGCGCCGCTGGGGCTTGCCCCCCTCCACCCCGGAGGGCGCCGCTGGGGCTTGTCCCCCTCCACCCCGGAGGGCGCCGCTGGGGCTTGCCCCCCTCCACCCCGGAGGGCGCCGCTGGGGCTTGCCCCCCTCCACCCCGGAGGGCGCCGCTGGGGCTTGCCCCCCTCCACCCCGGAGGGCGCCGCTGGGGCTTGACCCCCTCCACCCCGGAGGGCGCCGCTGGGGCTTGCCCCCCTCCACCCCGGAGGGCGCCGCTGGGGCTTGCCCCCCTCCACCCCGGAGGGCGCCGCTGGGGCTTGCCCCCCTCCACCCCGGAGGGCGCCGCTGGGGCTTGCCCCCCTCCACCCCGGAGGGCGCCGCTGGGGCTTGCCCCCCTCCACCCCGGAGGGCGCCGCTGGGGCTTGCCCCCCTCCACCCCGGAGGGCGCCGCTGGGGCTTGCCCCCCTCCACCCCGGAGGGCGCCGCTGGGGCTTGTCCCCCTCCACCCCGGAGGGCGCCGCTGGGGCTTGCCCCCCTCCACCCCGGAGGGCGCCGCTGGGGCTTGCTCCCCTCCACCCCGGAGGGCGCCGCTGGGGCTTGCTCCCCTCCACCCCGGAGGGCGCCGCTGGGGCTTGCTCCCCTCCACCCCGGAGGGCGCCGCTGGGGCTTGCTCCCCTCCACCCCGGAGGGCGCCGCTAGGGCTTGCTCCCCTCCACCCCGGAGGGCGCCGCTAGGGCTTGCCCCCCTCCATCCTGGAAGACGCCGACGGGCTTGCCGCCCTCCATCCTGGAGGGTGCCGCCAGGCTAGCCCTCCTCCTTCCTAGAGGGCGCGGCTGGGTTTGCTCCCCTCCATCCTGGAGGGTGCCGCCTTGCTTGCCTCCCTCCTTCCAGGAGAACGAGGCCGGGCTTGCCCCCTTCATCCTGGAGGGCGCGGCTGGGCTTGCTCCCCTCCATCCTGGAGGGTGCCGCCGGGCTTGCCTCCCTCATTCCAGGAGAACGAGGCCGGGCCTGACCCTCCATCCTGGAGGGCTCCTCCGGGCTTGACCCCCCCACCATCCTTGAGGGTACCGCCGGGCTTGCCCCCTCCATCCTGAAGGGCACCGTCGGGTTTGCCCCCTCCATCCTTGAGGGCACGGCCGGGCTTGCCCTTTTCCATTCTGGAGGGTGCGGCCGGGCTTGCCCACCACCATCCTGGAGGATGCGGCGGGGCTTGGCCACCAGTATCCTAAAGGGCGCAGCCGGGCTTGCTCCCCTCCTTCCTGGAGGGCACCGCCGGCCTTGGCCCCCTCCTTCCTGCAGGGCACCGTCTGTCTTGCCACCCTCCTTCCTGGTTGCTATGTTTATTTAAGCCTTTTTTTTAATAAAAACGCTGTTTATTTAAATAAATATTCAAAGAAATAAATAAACTAGTAAACAAACAAATAAATAAACCTTCCTCTTCTTCTTCGTCTACATTTTTTCCCACTTTCATGTGGGGTCGATGTTTCTGGCCAGTGTTCTCCATATGTTCCTGTCCCATACCTCATCACCCATCAAACCTTTAGACTTCAGGTCGTCATTGATGCAATCCATCCACCTACACTTAAATGTAATGGGCCCGAGACTTTGGAACTCTTTACCCGCAAACTTAAGAAGCTGCCAAACATTACCCTCATTTAAATCTCATCTTTTAAATCACCTACTTAATAAGTGATTTTAGTCTCATTATTATCCTCCCATTGGGTAGACGAAGTGTACGTATGCTTATTTTAATGTGTAAATATTTTGATTATGTGCTTTGCAAATTTCATTTGTTTCATTTTGACATTTTACATTTGTAATTTGTAATTAGATTAATTATCATGTAATAGCCATTTTTGATGGAATAAAGTTTTTGACTTTGACTTTGACTTTGACTTGGTCTCCCCCTCCCTCTCCTACCCTGTATATCCATTGCCATCACCCTCCTCCCAACATACTGTTCATCCCTCCTAACGACATGACCATACAATCTTAGTCTACTTTCTTGTATCTTATCTGATATTTCTCTAACTTTTGAGGTACCTCTAATTACCTCGCTTCTGATCTTACCGCTTCTTGTCACCCCACACATCCATCTCAACATCCTCATCTCTGCCACATCCAGTTTTTTCTCTTGTGTCTTCTTTATTGCCCATGTCTCTTCTCCATACATCATCGCAGGTCTCACAACTGTCTTATGTACTTTACCCCTCAACTTAATCCCTGTTCATCCATCCCGCTTGTATTCTGTGGGTTATTTCTGACTCTAGGTCACCATCCTCTGCTACTACTGATCCCAAATACTTGAACTTTTCAACTCTTTTCAACAACTCCCCCTGCAAATTGACCTCCCCATCCTCATCATCTCTCAACCTCAAGTACTCTGTCTTCTTCCTGCTGATTTTCAGTCCTCTATCCTCCATCATTCTTCTCCACCCCTCAAGCTTCTCCTCCACTACCTCTCGTCTGTTGCTACACAGTACAATGTCATCTGCAAAGAGCATACACCATGGAGACTGATCTCTAATACCCTGGGTTACTACATCCAAGACCAGATCATATAGACATGGACTCAAGGCAGACCCTTGATGCAGACAAACATATACTGAGAGACTTTTCGTCAAGCCCACACTGCTCTTAACATTTGCCTCTGCCCTCTCATACATATCTTGAATGATTCTTACATGAACAAATGAATTAATGAATAAATAAATAAATATTCTTCTTTTTCTTCGTCTACATCTTTTCCTCATTTTATGTGGGGTCGATGTTTCTGACCAGTGTCCTCCATATGTTCCTGTCCCATACCTCATCGCCTAACAAACCTTTAGACCTCAGGTCGTCATTGATGCAATCCATCCTCCTACTCATTGGTCTCCCCCTCCCTCTCCTACCCTGTATATCCATTTACATCACCCTCCTCCCAACATACTGCTCATCCCTCCTAACGACATGACCATGCAATCTTAGTCTATTTTCTGATATTTCCCTAACTTTTGGGGTACCTCTAATTACCTTGTTTCTGATCTTATCACTTCTTGTCATCCCACACATCCATCTCAACATCCTCATCTCTGCCTAAATAAATCAATAAATAATCAACATTTTTTACAATGAAAATTAAAAAAAAATTTACTTTAAATAAGTAAAAGTCTTTATATGTTTAAAGTTAGTTCAAAGAAGAATTTTATATTAATCAGCATATTAATCTTCTCAACAGGCAAAATGATGAATATGACTAGCCATGGGACGAGCGAGATGGGTGAAATTTACATCACCCTCCTCCCAACATACTGCTCATCTCTCCTAACGACATGACCATGCAATCTTAGTCTATTTTCTGATATTTCCCTAACTTTTGAGGTACCTCTAATTACCTTGTTTCTGATCTTATCACTTCTTGTCATCCCACACATCCTTCTCAACATCCTCATCTCTGCCTAAATAAATCAATAAATAATCAACATTTTTTACAATGAAAATAAAAAAAAAATTACTTTAAATAAGTAAAAGTCTTTATATGTTCAAAGTTAGTTCAAAGAAGAATTTTATATTAATCAGCATATTAATCTTCTCAACAGGCAAAATGATGAATATGACTAGCCATGGGACGAGCGAGATGGGTGAAATTCCTTATGTTTATAATGAAACTTACGACCTAAATGACACATTTGAGTTCTCTGCCAATGAGATGGCATTAGAGATTGAGGATCCAGATGACCTGAGGCGACCATGGAAGGTAAGTATAGGATAGCAAAGTAGCAACCAGCAATAGTGGGCGGGGCTAGTCTGACCATGCTAAGATGAATTGGATTTATGTAATAAATATTATTTTTTCAGATAAACATATGGCATACATATTTTAATTGGTTACAAAAAGTCTGAAATTTCATTTGCTATTGATAATAAACAAACAACTAAAATCAGTGAGCAGTGCTAGACAGACCATGCTAAAATGAATAAAACTTAGGGAATAAACCTTAATTTTTTCGTTAAGCATATGTTATATACATATTAATTGTTTGTTATAAGTGTACGGATTTTTGCGATTGTTAGTAAAATAGCA
>JAXCGZ010005738.1:0-47500 GCA_037179515.1 Halocaridina rubra | reverse complement strand
GAGGGCGTGTCATGACTTTGGTTGTAAGAGGGGCACATTCATTTAAACATCTCGTAAAAACATCAGTAAAAGTAGAAACTTGATAATTTACACAATCTATAGTTAGTATTGAATTTAAAATGTTGTATTCATTAAGAAGAGTGTCGCAGAAACAATTTTGAGAATAATTCTCAAGAGATCGGAAAGTTTTAACAATTGGCGGTCTCTTTTCCTTCCTGACATTAACTGTAGCTATTAGAAGCTCGTGGTCTCCTACAGGACAAGGTAGGACATCGTGGTGAACTATAAAACTAGGTGTATTGGTAATTATAAGATCAATTAGGCTGGAGGAATTAGCGGTGATACGGGTTGCTTTATTCACAAGCTGATTTAAGTGGAGGGATTGAATTAATTTCCCCATTTTATTATTAGGAAGAAGGAGATTATCATTGAAGTCGCCTATAATAATGAGAGGTTTGCTCCTCAAACAGACCGACCGAAATACCTCGATGTAATCAAAGGTGTCGTTGAGTGCATGAGGGTGTCTATATACACATCCCAGGATGAATGAAGGGAATTTCCTACTCTGAACAGTCAACCAAATGTCTTCGAGATGAGGAGGTCGCTCGACTTCAGGGGTCTTTAATAGGGAGACCGTTAGATGATTTCTTACATACACCCCCACACCCCCACCCCTATCGCCATCAAATCGATAAAAAGAATACTCAGGTATAGCAACAAAACCAGACTGCATATTAGATTGGAGCCAAGTTTCACAAACACACATTATATCCACGTTATTTTCTCTGATCATTAGTGCAATATTGTCGAAATTACCCAAAAGTGATTGTGCATTGATGTGTTGTATGTTTATGAAATGTTTCAATAAGCCTGTATTACAATGTGATTGCTATATATTTAAGGGACATAATCTTGTTTTATGGCCATGTTCACGGCAGTGACCACATTTAAAGCGGGCTACACACGATCAAGTAAACTTGACAAGTATGCTTGATCAAGTATTTCATCAAGTATTGTGATATTTCCCTTCGCCTCCACACGGTCAGGTATGCTTGACAAGTCTTCAGTTGAAATCACAATGTCGAGTGCAGACGACGACGACGCTCTTGCTTTGGCAGCTTTCTGTATTGTGGCCAAGCGAAAGGCAACTAGAAAGAACCGGCGGGAGTGGTGCAAAGAGTGGGTGAAGAAGAGGAAAACATATTCTCATGTTAACCTATTGGCTGAGTTGAAGATTTATCCACGTGATTGGCACAACTACCTTCGAATGAACGAAGCGACATACTTACATCTGCTGTCACTGGTAACACCACTAATTGCGAAGACCACTACAAACATGAGAGAAGCAATTTCTCCCCACGAAAGATTGACTGCAACACTGCGATTTCTTGCTACTGGAAGAAGCTATGGAGATCTTAAATACTCTACCATAATTTCACCACAAGCTATGAGCTACATAGTTCCAGATACCTGCCGTGCAATTTTCGAGGTTTTGAAGGTTGACTATTTGAAGGTTAAGCAAATCATCGTATTTATAGAAATAATACTCACTTCATTTAACAAACTCCTTCAAATTTTAACTGTATTTCTATTCAACGCCTTGAGAAAATAGGGACAGAAATAAGGACACATATCAATAATGAACATTTATTTCCATGTACCTAATTTAATCTCAATTTGTGATATATCATTATATGTAATACATAGGAAAAATGTAAACAAAAATCCAATGCTATGATAATACACCTATTTCGTGTATTCCCTTTTCAATTTGTGATATATCATTATTTAATACAATGTAAAAATGGAGAAAATAAGCATGAAATTCAACAATAATACACTTATTTCGTATATTTATTTAGTTATCACCATGACCTCATGCATGAACATTAACTTTGAAACTATAATTACGTTCACCTAACTATTTTTACGGCGTAAAATTAGAAACATATGATGCAAGACTGCTATTACTTGAGGAATTACCATCCCAAGCATCAGGAGGTTTCAATTCTGCATATCTTGGTTCGCTTTGATGCGGCTGAACTTGACGACTTGACTTGACGACATGATTCAAATTCAATCATGCCTAAAGCGACTTGTCAAGTCTAATACTTGATCAAGTCTCACCATACAGACGGTCCAGTTTGCTTGAACAAGTCACTTGATCAAGCATACTTGTCAAGTTTACTTGATCGTGTGTAGCGACCTTAAGTCTATAGTTAAACCAACAGTGGGAAAGATCATGGTTTATTTCCCCACAGTTTGAACAGGGCTGTCGACGACTGTAGAGCTGCTGCAATTTCTCCCTCTCCCGGGGACGCTGGGGGTAGCGCCGTGGTTGGTCGAGATCGTAAAAACTGTGATTCATCCTCGAGTCTCGTCTCCATCCTCGAATACCAGGAGGGATTTGACGATTCTGATGACGAAAATCCCGGGTATGACGTCCATCCGAATGCTGTTGAGAGAGAGAGAGAGAGAGAGAGAGAGAGAGAGAGAGAGAGAGAGAGAGAGAGAGAGAGAGAGAGAGAGAGAGAGAGAGAGAGAGAGAGAGAGAGAGAGTTCCTAGTCACGCATATGTAAAAAAATAAAATCAAAATGACAGACTGCATAATGAATAAATAGCTTTCAACATTATTGTATGGGGTGGAGGAACTTTTTTTAGATATATTAAATAAGCTAAATTTTATGACGGGACCAAAAGTTTGCGAGCAAAAGTTTTCATTAATATCATAGCTATTAATATCGCTATATATATATATATATATATATATATATATATATATATATATATATATATATATATATATATATATATATATATATATATATATATATGAATTCATGAACACTAGCAAACAGCCAAATGGAAAAGATAAACGGAAGAGACAGATAAACAGTGAAGAAAAAACAGCAAGACAGAACGAGAGAAACAGTCAAGTTTTTATGCTTTTAAATAATAACACCAAAACAACGATATAATTTATATAATTTCGCATTAGAATTTTACTGCCCATTCCATGCATATAATTACAAATGATGTTCGTTATAGATGTTAAATCATTTACATATTACGACCGACTATTTACAATACAAAGTAAATACTATGCTGTAATGATGTAAATATGTAGCTGAGAAGGTTATATCCAAGTGAGAAGTTTTAATTTCTCTACCTCCTGGAGCTCAGCTTCTCTATCTCACTTACTTAGCAGTTTCATTACTATCAAAGAGGCGGGAAACCAGAACACCGCCTCCGGGATCCTTGCGTGCTCTAAATTGACTAAATAGGGAGGAGCCAAGGGTCGGGGATTAAGCCCACCCCTTAGTGTTTTACTCTTGCAATGAGTCAAAACACAAGAATTGTCGTTACCTCTCTGAGTCTCCTCTCTATGATCTTCTCCCATATCTTCATAGAATGACTTAACAACTTTATACCTCTATAGTTTCCACACTTCTGAATGTCTCCCTTCCCTTTATAGATTGGGATGATTAGGCTTCCTCTCCACTCCTCTGGCATCTTTTCCTGACTAAAGATCTTTTGCATTAAGTCCCACAAGATATCTATGCCTTCCTCTCCAAGACTCTTCCATACCTCCAATGGCATCTTATCAGGTCCTGCTGCCTTTCTATATTTCATTTTCCTTACTGCCCGCTCTACCTCTCTTCTAGCCACTGTTGTTGTAACTGTTTCATTTGGAAGTCCATCTTCAAATACTGGACTTGGGTTCTCTTCATTTAGTAATCCTCCAAAATAAGTTTCAAATCTGCTTTTTATTTCATCCTCTTCTGCTAGAACTACTCCATGGTTATCCTTTATTTGTCTTACTTGGGTCAAGTCCTTGGATGCAGCATCTCGGGCCTTGGCAATTCGCCATATTTTCTTCTCTCCTTCTGGTGTTTCCAGCTCTTCATAGACTTCATTCAATGTCTCTGCCTTTGCTTTTACTACTGCCCTCCTTGCCTCCTTCTTTACCTGCTTGTGCTCTTCTTTATCCTGCTCCAGGCCTGATATATCTGCCTTTTTCTTAGCTTCTTTCTTGTTCTTCACCCATTCTTGCACTTCCTCATTCCACCACCATGACTCTTTATCATTTGGGGGGTTTCCTTCCTGATGACTTTTCAAGTACCTCCTCACCAACCCCCCAAATCACCTTACTATTATCTGTCCACCATTCTTGTACATCCTCATGCAACCTTATCGCTTCCACCACTCTTCCCTTAAAGGTAGCTCTCAGCTCTGCATCTTTCAATCTCCACCACTCTATCTTTGGGTCCATCCTCGGCTTCTTACTTTTATTACATTTCCTGAGCCTGCATTTTATATATATATATATATATATATATATATATATATATATATATATATATATATATATATATATATATATATATATATATATATATATATATATATATATATATATATATATATACTGGAAAAATATATACTAAGCCGTCTTGATATGGAGCTTCCTAACAATCTTTTCCAGGCTTTGCAGTAGTATTTCTGGAAGAGACCTAATTACCTCAACAGAAGATGCTTCTTTCTAATCTGTCTTCGTCGTTGATATCGACACATAGCTTAACTTCAAGACTTGTGTAAAGTTTGCTGTCCTTTCTGGTGTCATTACCATTCAATAAATGTACGATAATTCTCTTTCACGGCTTCATATAACCAGATTCCTCGGAAGAGCACCGAGGAACATACAACCTTAAACACTGGTAGCTGAAGACTTACATTTGGAAAAAAATATCGTCTTCTCTGGAAGCGGAAGCAAAACTTCCCACTAATCGTCTTTTTCGTCAGTGTTTGCTTGACTGCCGGACTATATAAGCTTACGGCCTACGAGAACTCACAAACCAAGAAACAAGTCTTCAGGCAACCTATATCAAAGCTGCTCTCCAACGTGGATATTCAGAAGATAGTATTTCTTCGATGATTGTAAAGTTTGCAAGGAGGGCGGCCTTGCTTGCCCCCCTCCTTCCTGGAGGGCGCCGCTAGGGCTTGCCCCCCTCCACCCCGGAGGGCGCCGCTAGGGCTTGCCCCCCTCCACCCCGGAGGGCGCCGCTAGGGCATGCCCCCCCTCCACCCCGGAGGGCGCCGCTAGGGCATGCCCCCCCTCCACCCCGGAGGGCGCGGCTAGGGCAGGCCCCCCCTCCACCCCGGAGGGCGCGGCTGGGGCAGGCCCCCCCTCCACCCCGGAGGGCGCGGCTGGGGCAGGTCCCCCCTCCACCCCGGAGGGCGCGGCTGGGGCAGGTCCCCCCTCCACCCCGGAGGGCGCGGCTGGGGCATGCCCCCCTCCACCCCGGAGGGCGCGGCAGGGGCAGGCCCCCCCTCCACCCCGGAGGGCGCGGCTGGGGCAGGCCCCCCCTCCACCCCGGAGGGCGCGGCTGGGGCAGGCCCCCCCTCCACCCCGGAGGGCGCGGCTGGGGCAGGCCCCCCCTCCACCCCGGAGGGCGCGGCTGGGGCAGGCCCCCCCTCCACCCCGGAGGGCGCGGCTGGGGCAGACCCCCCTCCACCCCGGAGGGCGCGGCTGGAGCAGGCCCCCCCTCCACTCCGGAGGGCGCGGCTGGGGCAGGCCCCCCCTCCACCCCGGAGGGCGCGGCTGGGGCAGGCCCCCCTCCACCCCGGAGGGCGCGGCTGGGGCAGGCCCCCCCTCCACCCCGGAGGGCGCGGCTTGGGCAGGCCCCCCCTCCACCCCGGAGGGCGCGGCTTGGGCAGGCCCCCCCTCCACCCCGGAGGGCGCGGCTGGGGCAGGCCCCCCTCCACCCCGGAGGGCGCGGCTGGACAGGCCCCCCCTCCACCCCGGAGGGCGCGGCTGGACAGGCCCCCCCCTCCACCCCGGAGGGCGCGGCTGGGGCATGCCCCCCCTCCACCCCGGAGGGCGCGGCTGGGGCAAGCCCCCCCTCCACCCCGGAGGGCGCGGCTGGGGCATGCCCCCCCTCCACCCCGGAGGGCGCGGCTGAGGCATGCCCCCCCTCCACCCCGGAGGGCGCGGCTGGGGCATGCCCCCCCTCCACCCCGGAGGGCGCGGCTGGGGCATGCCCCCCCTCCACCCCGGAGGGCGCGGCTGGGGCATGCCCCCCCTCCACCCCGGAGGGCGCGGCTGGGGCATGCCCCCCTCCACCCCGGAGGGCGCGGCTGAGGCAGGCCCCCCTCCACCCCGGAGGGCGCGGCTGGGGCATGCCCCCCCTCCACCCCGGAGGGCGCGGCTGGGGCATGCCCTCCCTCCACCCCGGAGGGCGCGGCTGGGGCATGCCCTCCCTCCACCCCGGAGGGCGCGGCTGGGGCATGCCCTCCCTCCACCCCGGAGGGCGCGGCTGGGGCATGCCCTCCCTCCACCCCGGAGGGCGCGGCTGGGGCATGCTCCCCCTCCACCCCGGAGGGCGCGGCTGGGGCATGCTCCCCCTCCACTCCGGAGGGCGCGGCTGGGGCATGCTCCCCCTCCACCCCGGAGGGCGCGGCTGGGGCATGCCCTCCCTCCACCCCGGAGGGCGCGGCTGGGGCATGCCCTCCCTCCACCCCGGAGGGCGCGGCTGGGGCATGCTCCCCCTCCACCCCGGAGTGCGCGGCTGGGGCAGGCCCCCCTCCACCCCGGAGGGCGCGGCTGGGGCAGGCCCCCCCTCCACCCCGGAGGGCGCGGCTGGGGCAGGCCCCCCCTCCACCCCGGAGGGCGCGGCTGGGGCAGGCCCCCCCTCCACCCCGGAGGGCGCGGCTGGGGCAGGCCCCCCCTCCACCCCGGAGGGCGCGGCTGGGGCTGCCCCCCCTCCACCCCGGAGGGCGCGGCTGGGGCAGCCCCCCCTCCACCCCGGAGGGCGCGGCTGGGGCTGCCCCCCCCCTCCACCCCGGAGGGCGCGGCTGGGGCTGCCCCCCCCTCCACCCCGGAGGGCGCGGCTGGGGCTGCCCCCCCCCTCCACCCCGGAGGGCGCGGCTGGGGCTGCCCCCCCCTCCACCCCGGAGGGCGCGGCTGGGGCTGCCTCCCCCTCCACCCCGGAGGGCGCGGCTGGGGCAGGCTCCCCCTCCACCCCGGAGGGCGCGGCTGGGGCAGGCTCCCCCTCCACCCCGGAGGGCGCGGCTGGGGCAGGCTCCCCCTCCACCCCGGAGGGCGCGGCTGGGGCAGGCTCCCCCTCCACCCCGGAGGGCGCGGCTGGGGCAGGCTCCCCCCTCCACCCCGGAGGGCGCGGCTGGGGCAGGCTCCCCCCTCCATCCCGGAGGGCGCGGCTGGGGCAATGCCCCCCCTCCATCCCGGAGGGCGCGGCTGGGGCATGCTCCCCCTCCACCCCGGAGGGCGCGGCTGGGGCATGCTCCCCCTCCACCCCGGAGGGCGCGGCTGGGGCAGGCTCCCCCTCCACCCCGGAGGGCGCGGCTGGGGCAGGCTCCCCCTCCACCCCGGAGGGCGCGGCTGGGGCAGGCTCCCCCTCCACCCCGGAGGGCGCGGCTGGGGCAGGCCCCCCCTCCACCCCGGAGGGCGCGGCTGGGGCAATGCCCCCCCTTCCATCCCGGAGGGCGCGGCTGGGGCAATGCCCCCCTCCATCCCGGAGGGCGCGGCTGGGGCAATGCCCCCCCTCCATCCCGGAGGGCGCGAGCTGGGGCAATGCCCCCCCCTCCATCCCGGAGGGCGCGGCTGGGGCATGCCCCCCCTCCACCCCGGAAGGCGCGGCTGGGGCATGCCCCCCCCTCCACCCCGGAAGGCGCGGCTGGGGCATGCTCCCCCTCCACCCCGGAGGGCGCGGCTGGGGCATGCTCCCCCTCCACCCCGGAGGGCGCGGCTGGGGCATGCTCCCCCTCCACCCCGGAGGGCGCGGCTGGGGCATGCTCCCCCTCCACCCCGGAGGGCGCGGCTGGGGCATGCTCCCCCTCCACCCCGGAGGGCGCGGCTGGGGCATGCTCCCCCTCCACCCCGGAGGGCGCGGCTGGGGCATGCTCCCCCTCCACCCCGGAGGGCGCGGCTGGGGCATGCTCCCCCTCCACCCCGGAGGGCGCGGCTGGGGCATGCTCCCCCTCCACCCCGGAGGGCGCGGCTGGGGCATGCCCCCCCTCCACCCCGGAGGGCGCGGCTGGGGCATGCCCCCCTCCACCCCCGGAGGGGGCGGCTGGGGCATGCCCCCCCCCTCCACCCCCGGAGGGGGCGGCTGGGGCATGCCCCCCCTCCACCCCGGAGGGCGCGGCTGGGGCATGCCCCCCCTCCACCCCGGAGGGCGCGGCTGGGGCATGCCCCCCTCCACCCCGGAGGGCGCGGCTGGGGCATGCCCCCCTCCACCCCGGAGGGCGCGGCTGGGGCATGCTCCCCCTTCCACCCCGGAGGGCGCGGCTGGGGCATGCCCCCCCTCCACTCCGGATGGCGCGGCTGGGGCATGCCCCCCCTCCACCCCGGAGGGCGCGGCTGGGGCATGCCCCCCCCTCCACCCCGGAGGGCGCGGCTGGGGCATGCCCCCCTCCACCCCGGAGGGCGCGGCTGGGGCATGCCCCCCCTCCACCCCGGAGGGCGCGGCTGGGGCATGCCCCCCCTCCACCCCGGAGGGCGCGGCTGGGGCATGCCCCCCCTCCACCCCGGAGGGCGCGGCTGGGGCATGCCCCCCTCCACCCCGGAGGGCGCGGCTGGGGCATGCTCCCCCCTCCACCCCGGAGGGCGCGGCTGGGGCATGCTCCCCCCTCCACCCCGGAGGGCGCGGCTGGGGCATGCTCCCCCTCCACCCCGGAGGGCGCGGCTTGGGCATGCCCCCCTCCAACCTGGAGGGCGCGGCTGGGCATTCCCCCCTCCATTCTCTAGGGCACTGCCGTGCTTGCCACCCTCCATCCTGTATATATATATATATATATATATATATATATATATATATATATATATATATATATATATATATATATATATATATATATGTAGGGGGTTTGCCATACGGCCCGCTGGTCCCTCACAGGCTTGGAGAAAATCACGTTGAAGAGGGACGGGAGGGCCCGAATTGAATGTTGGCTACCGCACCTTGACGTGGCACACTCCCTCTGCTTGCCCTCTCTCTACATGGGCGCTGCCCGGATGAGGAGACTCAGTCCTTCAGTCTGCAACACTCAGCCAGACTTCCCAGCGAGCCGCACCAAATCCCATGTCGTAGCTAACTCCAGCCCTAATTCCGTCTTAGAGGCGTTCAGACGTAAATCCGATGGGCATAGCGCCATTCCACTCGCACCTCGGCCAAGAGCAACACCATTGGCCCGGTCTTGCAGTTCCTCTCGTACTGAACAAGACTGCTATCGCTACGATTAGCACACTAACAGTAGGGTAAAACAAACCTGTCTCACGACGGTATAATCCCAGCTCACATTCCCTACTAATGGGTTAACATCCAACACTTTGTAATTTCTGCTTCACAATGATAGGAAGAGAAATGAACAGCATGTTGGAAGGAGGGTGATGGAAATGGATATACAGGGAGACCAAAGTGTTGGTGGATGAATTGCATCAATGACGACCTGAGGTCTATAGGTTTGTTGGGTGATGAGGTATGGGACAGACACATATGGAGAACACTGGCCAGAAACAGCGACCCCACATAAAAGAGAGAAAAGATGTAGACGAAGAAGAAGAAGAAGATATATATATATATATATATATATATATATATATATATATATATATATATATATATATATATATATATATATATATATATATGGAGCCTACTAAATGTTTTCAACCTACAAGTGGCCAACAGATGCCGAGAGATCTAGCCAGAACCCTAGAAATTGAAATTGTGTCACTGAACGTGCGTGGTTGTGGTGTAATTCAAAGTAAGAGGGAGGTGATGAGGAGTATGTTTGTAGACAAATAGATAGATATATTTGCACTGAGCGAAACTAAGATAAAAGGGAATAGTGAAATGACATTTGGGAGTGTTGTAGGTAGGCTGTCTGTAGTTGAGAGAGGGAGAGGAAGAGAGGGAGTGTCTCTGTTAGCAAGTGATGAGATATATATGTGTTTTGGAATGGAAGGAAGTATCATCTCAAATAGTAGTGGCTAAAATGAGGCTGGGATGCGAAGCTTGGCCGTTTGTAAGTGCATGTGGCCCTGACAGTGATAGAAGTGAGGAAGTTCAAGAAGAATTTTAGATGAAATTGGAAGAGTGTCTGTAAGACTTAGGAATGAATGTGACTGTGGTGTTGATGGGAGATTTGAATGCTAGAGTAGGGAGTGAGCCAGTGGATGGTATAATTGGGAAGTATGGGGTACCTGGTAGGAATGAGAGTGAAAAGAAAATGATAGAAATGTTTATTGAGAGAGAGAGAGAGAGAGAGAGAGAGAGAGAGAGAGAAAGAGAGAGAGAGAGAGAGAGAGAGATGTTGATTGCTAATACTGTATTTAAAGAAAAGGCTGTGCACAAGTATACATGGGTCGGAGTGGATAATGGAAGAGTAGTTGACAAAGCATTAATGGGTTATGTTGTGGTGAACAGGAGGGCGATTGGAAGAGTATTGGATGTGAATATACTGAGAGGACCTAGTGGTGGAATAACTGATCATTATATGGTGGAAAGTAGAGTGAAAGTGGGAGAAAAGTGGAGAAAAGGAGAAGCGAGAGAGGAAGAGAGGTGCTAAGGTTAATGAATTGTATAAGAAAGATTTGCAATGCTCTGAGTATAAGAATAGTCTAAGGAAAGTGTGGAATGTAGTGAAAGAGAAAGTGGAAGAGGGAGTGGAAGAGGAATGGGGTGAGAGAGAGATGGGCTGAATATTTCAAGGAACTGCTAAATGAGGAAGATGATAGAGAGGCAGAGATTGTGGATATGGGAAACGAATGGAGAATGTCAATGTTAGGTGATGAGAATGATAGAGAAATAACAAAAGAGGAGGTACATTTGGCATTGAGATCCATGAAAGCAGGTAAAGGACCAGGGATAGATGGGTGTCATGTTGAATGCTTGTCAAAAGGTGGGGAAGCATTAGTAGAATGGAAGGTTAGAATACTGAATTTATGTTTCAGGAATGGGAGGGTCCCAGTTGATTGGAGGAGTGCATGTGTAATTCCACTTTACAAAGGGAAAGGAGATAAGTATGAGTGTAGTAGTTTTAGAGGAATTAGTTTGTTGAGTGTAATTGGTAAGGTATATGGAAGAGTGGTAATCGAGAAAATTAGGAAATGGACTGAGAGATTGATTGGGGAAGAACAGTGGGCTCAGGAGAGGAAGAGGATGGATGGATCAGGTGTTTGTGGTAAGACAGGTGTCTTAGAAGTTCTTGGAGAAAGGTAGGGACATTTTTGGGGCTTTTATGGACTTAGAGAAAGCATATGACAGGGTAGATAGAGATGGGTGGTGGAGTGTGTTGCGACTGTATGGAATAAGTTGAAATGTTGAAGAAAACTACTTTGCAGGATGTAAGGAAGTACTTTCTTATTGTAAGAGTAGTTGATGATTGGAATTCACTATACTAAGACTTAGTTAATGCTAACATAATTCATAGTTTTAAAGACAAATATATATGTATCGTTGAGTACAAAAATAGAACCGACAAGGAGACGATGAGTTACGAGCATAAGGCTCTTTCTCGTAAGCACAATTAGGTAATTACAATTCAGTAATTACCGACAAGTTGGGGCTGGGGAATCAAGGCATACCTAGTGTCAAATGCTATTTAAGGGACCACGGAAGGCGAATGGTTAGAAATCCCTACTTGGGAGTTGATATACCAGTGATCAAGCCACCGTGTGGCGTTAGGAAGGGCATCCAGCCTTAATTCCTCAGTCACACTCTGTCCACCCCCATACTGGGGATTATTACTGACACTTACAACGTACCGGATGTCATATGTTATTTAGTTCAGCTACATAAGACTAAATGGCTTAAAAAACATAAACAGCTAATTATGCTATACACAGAAATATTAAAATAAAAACATCACTAACGATATTAATTGGAGGAGAAAATTGCTGGTTAATTTGGTTTCGTTAATAGAAATGAATATTTAAATAAGAGTTAATGAAGCTAAATATTGCTGGGTCGATCATCAACGAGGGGGCGTTAGGAAAGCCATCCACCTGACTGTTACAAACAGGTCTCAAGTGTCCCCACCTCAATTCAGGGGGACTCTCTTTGATATAGCACGGACAAAAACTTAAATTAAGATGGGTTTATTATTATATCATTACCATCATTATCATCATCATCATCATTCTTCTTCTTCTTCTTTGTCTACATCTTTTCCCACTTTTATGTGGGGTCGATGTTTCTAGCCAATGTTCTCCATATGTTCCTGTCCCATAAATCATCACCCAACAAACCTTTAGATCTCAGGTCGTCATTGATGCAATTCATCCACCTACGCTTTGGTCTCCCTCTCCCACTCCTACCCTGTATATCCATTTCCATCACCCTCCTCCCAACATACTGTTCATCCCTCCTAACGACATGACCATACCACCTTAGTCTACTTTCTTGTATCTTATCTGATATTTCTCTAACTTTTGAGGTACCTCTAATTACCTCGTTTCTGATCTTATCGCTTCTTGTCACCCCACACATCCATCTCAACATCCTCATCTCTGCCACATCCAGTTTTTTCTCTTGTGTCTTTTTATTATTGCCCATGCCCCTGCTCCATACATCATCGCAGGTCTCACAACTGTCTTATGCACTTTACCCCTCAACTTAATCCCTATTCTCCTGCTGCACAGCACCCCAGACACTTTTTTCAAGTTCTTCCATCCCGCTTGTATTCTGTGGGTTATTTCTGACTCTAGGTCACCATCCTCTCCTACTGCTGATCCCAAATACTTGAATTTTTCAACTCTTTTCAACACCTCCACCTGCAAATTGACCTCCCCATCCTCATCATCTCTCAACCTCAAGTACTCTGTCTTCTTCCGACTGATTTTCAGTCTTCTATCCTCCATCATTCTTCTCTACTCCTCAAGCTTCCCCTCCACTACCTCTCGTCTGTTGCTACACAGAACGATGTCATCTGTAAATAAGCATACACCATGGTGACTGATCTCTAATACTTTGGGTTGCTACATCCATGACCAGATCAAATAGATATGGGCTCAAAGTAGACCCTTGATGCAGACCAATATTTACTGAGAGACTTTTCGTCAAGCCCACACTGCTCTTAACATTTGCCTCTGCCCTCTCATACATATCTTGGATGATTCTTACATATTTCTCGGGGACTCCCTTTTCTCTAATACACCTCCACACCTCTTGACGTGGTACTCGATCATAAGCCTTCCCAGGGCAATAAAGACCATATATAGTCCTTTCTGTTTCTCCAGATGCTTTTCCATCATTTGTCTCAAAGCAAATATGGCATCAAATGTCCCTCTTCCAGGCATGAAGCCAAACTGTTCATCCCCAATTGTCGTTTCCTCTCTGAGTCTCCTCTCGATGATCTTCTCCCATATCTTCATAGTATTATTACTATAATAATAATAATAATAATAATAATGATAATAATAATAATAATAATAATAATAATAATAATAATAATAATAATAATAATAATAATAATAATAATAATAATAATAATAATAATAATAATAACAACAACAATAACAACAACAACGATACTACTACTAATAATAATAATAATAAAATAATAATAATAATAATAATAATAATAAAATAATAATAATAATAATAATAATAATAATAAAATAATAATAATAATAATAATAATAATAATAATAATAATAATAATAATAATAATAATAATAATAATAATAATAATAATAATAATAATAACAACAACAATAACAACAACAACGATACTACTACTAATAATAATAATAATAAAATAATAATAATAATGATAATAATAATAATAATAATAATAATAATAATAATAATAATAATAATAATAATAATAATCATAATAACAACAACAACAATAACAACAACAACGATACTACTACTACTACTAATAATAATAAAATAATAATAATAATGATAATAATAAAATAATAATAATAATAATAATAATAATAATAATAATAATAATAATAATAATAATAATAATAATAATAATAATAATAATAATCACCTGACGGCAAGTGCATGTTTATGCGACTCTCCACATGACAGCCTCGCAATAGCAAATTAGCTTCGCGATACATTTTCAGAGCATTATAGAGTGGGACTCTGTTAAGTGGACATTTTTGAATAGTTTGGTCTGTGCACAGTGTGGTGTGCATTACTTTTTCAGCCTCAAAATATCGCTTTCATTTTTTTTCAAATTATACAGGAATGTACGTTTATTGAAATTTAACTAAAAGTGTATGTGTGTGTGTGTGTGTATATATATATATATATATATATATATATATATATATATATATATATATATATATATATATATATATATATATATATATATATATATATAAATATATATATATATATATATATATATATATATATATATATATATATATATATATATATATATATATATATATAATTCCCTAGGGTGCGCCTAAATATATCTCATGCCAGACATCCCATTCTTCGAAGACTTACTCTGGTCATTTTCTGCCTCGTTATATTGGTACTCATTTTCTCCAAGTGGAATGACACGTGGAACAGTGTTTACAATATCCAGATATTCCGTCGAGTAACATCCGAAGGTCGAATAGTACAAAATGTGACACGTGGAAACATTAGAAGCAACAACAATATAAGCAATAACAAACAACACGTGAGCGGCACACGTGAAAACAAAACAATAATAGCAAATAAGGCCGGGCTCGTCCATATACCAAACAGACCAAAGATAAATTCTTACAACAAGAGTCAGATTGTTCTCCACAAAGTGGTTCTTCCCCTATCCAGTCATAATGCCAAACCATCCACCAAAGCACTAAGAAACTATCCACGAATAGTCATTCTTTGGACGACGTGGCGAAGTGGTTCAACGTTCTTGGGACAGTTGTTAGCATCTGCTCTCGATGAAACATTCTACAGGTGTGAATTTTATATTTATGAGATTTAAATATATTCATATTGACTATTAAAGGTGATGGGGTAGTCAAAGACATGTGCCAGGGCTAATATATATATATATATATATATATATATATATATATATATATATATATATATATATATATATATATATATATATATATATATATATATATATATATATATATATATATATATATATAGAAGGGATCCAGTTAGGATCCGAAATACAGCATTGTTTTATAAGTTTTGTTTCACCGATGGGCTTCCTTACTATTTAGTGCTGTATGCTAACAGTTTGTACTTATTTATATATATATATATATATATATATATATATATATATATATATATATATATATATATATATATATATATATATATATATTACCTAATTGTGATTACCTAATTGTGTTTACGGGAAAGAGCCCAAAGCTCGTATCTTCCCGTCTCCTCATCGCTTCCATTTTATACTTAGTGATACTTATCATACCTGTCCTTAAAACTATGCATTGAGATAGCATTAACTACCTCCTCGCTTAGCCAATTCCAATTATCAACTACTCTTACACTGAAAAAGTATTTCCTTACATCCTGCAAAGAAGTTTTCTTACCAAGCTTCAAACTATGACCTCTAGTTCTAGAGCCAGCCATATCAAAATATCGATCCCTATCCACTCTATCATAACCATGAAGGAATTTAAAGACTGTCACTATATCCCCCCTCACTCTTCTAGCTTCGAGTGATGGATATGTGTGATTACCTAATTGTGATTACCTAATTGTGTTTACGGGAAAGAGCCCAAAGCTCGTATCTTCCCGTCTCCTCATCGGTTCCATTTTAGACTTAGTAATACTTATCATACCTGTCCTTAAAACTATGGATTGAGATAGCATTAACTACCTCCTCACTTAGCGAATTCCAATTATCAACTACTCTTACACTGAAAAAGTATTTCCTTACATCCTGCAAAGAAGTTTTCTTACCAAGCTTCAAACTATGATCTCTAGTTCTAGAGCCAGCCATATCAAAATATCGATCCCTATCCACTCTTGATCTAGTGTTCACAGATAATGTGTTGGATATTGAAAAAATTGAGTATGAACCACCAATTGGAAAAAGTGCCCACTGTGTGTTGTTGATGGAGTATATTATTGAAGATGTTCTGCCTGAGAGTAGAGGCACTGAGGACATGAGGAGGAACTATCCGAAAGGAGATTACATCAAAATGAATGAGTTTTTTGCGGCTATCGACTGAGGACCTTATTTTACAACAAATCTGTACAAGACATTTACGACATCTTTTGTGAGAAATATGAGAAGATAGTAGATTGCTGCATACCTGTCACCAAAGTAGGTGTAATTCATGCCAGAGAGAAATGGTTCGATAATGGGTGTAAAAGAGCTAAGGAGTGGAGAGACAAATGCTGGAAATGGTATAGGAGGAGAAAACACATAAATGCCTGGCAAACCTACAAAAGAGCAAGAAATGATTACCTAAGTAAAAGAAGACAGGCAGAGAGAGACTATGAAAGTGACATCACCAGGAAGGCTAAAGAAAATCCCAAACTTTTCCACAGCTTAATCAGAGAAAAATTGAAGGTATAAGAACAGGTTTTAAGGCTTAAGAGAGCGGATGGAAGCATCACGTAGACGGATGAAGAGATCTGCAAAGAATTGAACAAGGGGTTTCAGTCATTATTTACAGTAGAAAACACCCCCACCCCCTCAGATTGCAGAGATAGAAGCTCATGGGCCGGTATTAGAGAACATCATCCATTCAGCCACAGAGGTATGCAAAGTGCTAATGGATTTAGATGTCCATAAAGCTACAGGTCCTGATGATATACCCCCTCATGTTCTTTAAAAATGTGCAAACTCAATATCAGTGGCACTAAGGATCATATTTAAAAAGTCACTTGAGTCAGGGGAGATTCCAAGATGCTGGAAACAAGCAAACGTGATACCTATCTTCAAAAAGGGAAGGAGGGATACGGCTCTAAACTATAGAGCAGTTTCCTTGACCAGCATAGTTTGCAAAGTTATGGTAAACTGCTAAGGAAACATATCTCTCTTCACTTGGAATCCTTCAACTTTTTGTCAGTTAGACAACATGGCTTCAGAAAAGTAGATTAACAGTATCACACTTATTAGAATTTTATGATGAGGTAAGCTGAATCTTACAGGAAAGAGAGGCCTGGGCAGATTGCATATTCCTAGACTTCCAGAAAGCATTTGACACTCTACCATACGGGAGACTTATTAAGAAGCTGCAAGCAATGGCTAGAATAGGTGGAAATGTCTTGGAATGAACAAAAAATTAATTAGAAGGAAGGGAACATAGGGTTAGAGTAAGACACTCAGTGTCTGAATGGAGAAGGGTTAGTAGTGGAGTTCCACAGGGTTCAGGTTTAGGGCCACTTTGTTCCTTGTATATGTAAATGACCTACCAGAGCCTGTGAATTTATTCATAACTATGTTTGCAGCTGATGCAAAGATTGTGAAGAAAGTAAGAAACGAGAATAGTAAAGAACTTCAGGAAGATCTAAACAGTCTGCATGAGTGATCAGAAAAGTGGCCAATGAAATTCAGTACTTTAAAATGTAAGGTAATGAGAATGGGTACAAGTGCAAGAAGGCCCAAGCTTGACTACACGGTGGAAGAAGTATAACTTCAGGAGACAGAAAATGAGAGAGATCTTGGAGTAAACATACTGGCAGATATGTCTCCAGAAATGCATATAAATGGCATAGTAAGGGCAGCATATGCTCTCTTAGCAAATGTAAGGGTAGCCTTCAGGCACATGGACAAGGAAATTTTCAGGAATATTTATGTAACCTATGTGAGGCCAAAACTTGAATATGCAACCCCCTTTTGGAATCCGCACTTGAAAATGCATGTAGCTAAGCTTGAAAAAGTTCAAAGACATGCCACGAAACTGGTGCCAGAAAAACGCAATCTCAGTTATGATGAGAGGCTGAGGGAATTAGACTTACCATCATTCAAAGCTAGAAGAGTGAGGGGGGATATGGTGACAGTATTTAAATGCCTTCATGGTTATGATAGAGTGGATAGGGATCGATAGTTTGATATGGCTGGCTCTTGAACTAGAAGTCATAGTTTGAAGCTCCGGAAGGAAACTTCTTTGCAGGATGTACAGAAGTGCTTTTTTTTTAGTGTAAGAGTAGTTGATAATTGGAATTCGCTAAGCGAGGAGGTAGTCAATGCTAAATTAATCCATAGTTTTAAGTACAGGTATGATAAGTATCACTAAGTACACATAATTACTGTGCCATGATGCTACTAACTACATCATTGAAGGTCTAAAGAAGAAGCAAACCTTACAACTAACTGCTATACGCAAATATAAATGTCATATATTACAAAATAAGTTTAAGTAATAGTATACTGTTATATATATATATATATATATATATATATATATATATATATATATATATATATATATATATATATATTGATAGATAGATAGATAGATAGATAGATAGATAGATAGATAGATAGGTAAATACTTATATTTCCTTAACCGTTTTTTAATCGATAAAATATCTCATTATTATTTAAGTTATGAGCCTGCCCATCCCTATGGAGTGAGGATATTTCGATCGAACACAGCCTATACACAGAGGGTTCTCAGATACATGACGGACCTCTTTCACTGCACGTTGAAAGGTCATACATGGGTGGTAAGTTAGTCTCTCTCTCTCTCTCTCTCTCTCTCTCTCTATATATATATATATATATATATATATATATATATATATATATATATATATATATATATATATATATATATATATATATATATATATATATATATATATATTCATTCAATTACATAGAAAACCACAAAATAATAATAATAATAATAATAATAATAATAATAATGAATAATAATAATAATAATAATAATAATAATAATAATAATAATAATAATAATAATAAACTCCATATGAATACGGGTGCAATTGTAAAAATTTACCGTGTTTTGCCTTGTACTATAACGTAAAGTCATATTACAGTAACTTTCTTAAAAGTTCTAGAGAAGAAAAAAAAAATTAGCCAACCTTTAACCGCGGAGCGTTCATCCTTCAATCTGAGGTTTATCGCTTACCAAACTATATTTGCTGTATTCGTAGAGGTCAGCGTGTCACAACAAATATTTTAATTCATCTGATAATTCACCTATGATGGAAACTCAAGGATACGCGGATAAAATAATCATATTAATATATAACTGAATAAATAAATAAATTAATAAACCCGCATCAGCACAGACACCAGTCTGACAGCTCAAGGACACGTGTTTTTATAATTAGCGCTGATGCATGCTGGGAAAAAAATGGATCAGCTGATAAAAATAAAAAATAAAAAAGCACTATGAACTGGGAGTGAGAAAAATTCTTTTAATTTACTGAAACATTTGGATATATGCAAAACTAGCGTAATAATAATAATAATAATAATAATAATAATAATAATAATAATAATAATAATAGTAATAATAGTAATAATAATAATAATAATAATAATAATAATAATAATAATAATAATAATAATAATAATAATATCAACAACAACAACAATAATAATAATAATAATAATAATAATAATAATAATAATAATTCTACTACAGTTGCAGAAATTGGCCAGAAAGAAATGTTGTATGAAGAAAAACAAATACCTCATGAAAAACTGCAAAGGAATATTACATCACTGCGCACTGCCATCTGTGTTCAGCAGTGCCTGTAGCTCTGCTAAATTACATATAGCAAAGGTAAGTCTGTTTGTCCCTTGCTAACCTCAGACCGTGACGTGGCGCGAACCCTCAGGTCGAGGGTTCGCGCCCTTCACGGTCTGAGGTTAGAAAGGGCATGCACTCAGGATAACGATTACATCTGCCAAAACAAGTCCTTTGCAAGAAGGCAACCGTCCTAGCCCTTAGTAGAAAAGGGAGTCCGTGACGTAAAACCGGAACAACAACAACAACAACAAAAAGGTGAGTAAATTTGTTCTGGTCAAATGAACACTTTATTATATATGAAAACACGAAGCTTATTATGCCCCTGGTCGGGATTCGAACCTAGGAAACATTATCATGGTCTGAGGTTAGCAAGGACATGCACTCAGGGTAACGATTACATCTGCCAAAACAAGTCCTTTGCAAGAAGGCAACCGTCCTAGCCCTTAGTTGAAAAGGAAGTTCGTGACGTAAAACCGAAACCAAACAGCGCCCCGACACACTGATGCGGGTCCTGGGGTCGAATCCTTGTCAGAGGCAATATAAGTTTCATGTTTGCTTTGCATAGAAATATTAAGCTATTGGGATCCACTCCAAAATAGACACTGATGTACCTCAACCCCAAATGCGTTCAACTTCAACCCCAAATCAGACACTTTGCAAGGAGTTAAATAGTTAAAACCTCCTCGCCCAGGCAAGAGAGTTTAAGCTGTTTACTGGGGAGGTTACTGCCGTGGCTGGGCACCACAGTGAGGAGTTGGGGCCTGTGCCGGCTGGCGACCACCCTATGGGTCCTCCATGACCCGTTCCACCCATCCGTTGGTGGAGAATCTAAAGCAACAGTTAAAACCTTCTGAATACATAATTTATTATTATCGTATTAAGTTGGGTTAGACTAGGTTAAGTTAACCTAACCTTACATAACATTAAGCACCAACCTCTTGCCTCAGTCCCAGATTAAGAACCAAAAAAAAAAAAATTGTCATCAGGTGCCTCTTTTTGGATTGATCCACTTATTTGTACAGTAGATCATAGACTGATTATTTCTGTTATGCTCCTTTGACAGGTACTCCGCTTAGGTCTAAATTGGGCAAAGTATTTTCTAGAAGATTCCTCCCTCAATATTCAAATCCTCTTTATGGAAAGAGACCCTAGACCTGTAATGCAGTAAGTATGTATGTATGTATGTATGTATGTATGTATGTATGTATGTATCTATCTATCTATCTATCTATCTATCTATCTATCTATCTATCTATCTATATATATATATATATATATATATATATATATATATATATATATATATATCACCATCACTAGTATCTAAAGAAAAGAAAAAAAATTAAGAAATGGATCTCCCATGGAATTATCTCGCAATGTATGTTGCAAGTTTCGATAACCCGACTGACATCATTTTAATTAAATGAAGAAACGACCGTGAAATTATACTAAATATCATATCCACTTCATAGGTCCAGACAGAATCTGTTTTGGTGCAGAAATGAACCTGACTGTGGGTACACTAATAATGTCTGCGGTCATTACTTCCAGGATCTGAAGGAAGCCCAGAAGCTCAAAAAAGAGTATCCAGATAGGTCAGTAAGATTTTTGTGACCATGTAAAGATAACAACTCCCAGTACCTTAAATAAACCCTTAAATTGTTAGGTTAGGTTTGGATAAGTTAGGTTAGTCATTAACATAACTTAATCTGACCTAACTTATCCTAACATATTAAGTTATGGGGTTATTTAAGGTATTTGGATTCGGTATCTTTACTTGGTCTGATTTTTTTGTAGATGTTGATTTAGTCACACAAATAACATCTTAATTAATAATAAGGGCATCATATTGTAATATGTCTTAGGAAAATTCAGTTATCACCTATATATCTATCTATTTATCATTCTGTCACAGTCATCATATCTTATCGTATGATTTCAGATTCAAATTCGTTCAATACGAGCGACTGAGTTTGCACACGGAGATAACAGTCAAGGAAATATGGAAATTTTTGCACTTGAAACTTCGTGACGAGACTCTGGCAAAGGTTCATAAACTTACTAGCGCAGCAGCTCCGCCAAGCAACCCTTACGATACCAATAGGTATCGAACTTTGACTTTTAATAATCCATCATTTTGTATTGCGGTCTAAAGTTGTTATTGTTGTTGTTGTTTTTATATTCTCCCCCCACGGATGGGTGGAACGGGTCATGGAGGACCCGTAGGGTGGTCGCCAACCGGCACAGGCCCCAACCCTCCACTGTGGTGCCCAGCCACAGCAGTAACCATTCCAGTAAACAACTTAAACTCTCTTGCCTGGACGGGGCGGGATCCGTCGACCTCGCGAATGCGAGGCCATCATGTTACCACTGCACTAGCCAGGAGGCGTGGTCCAAAGTGACCCATTCTGTATCAGGGTGAAATATCTGCAACAACGTTTTATGTGTTACACTTAATCCCCATTCGAATAGAGGTGGATACGTAGAAGTATTAAAGATTAAGTTGAAATTACTGTAAGCTAGTCAGGCTGTGCAATCACCCGCTCTTCTTCATTTTAGCCACTCTTCAAGTGATTTACTGTCTGAAAAACTTTAAATAGGACCATTGTCTTTGCCAGTAATAAAGGATTATTTCATAGAATTCTGAATAACAGAGCTCTAAAATTGTCCTAATTGGCGACACTATCTGCATATTACTTCTATGTCAGGTTTTTGTCATTTAGATAACTTAAATTTTCCAGTCACAGTTATTAATTTCAATGGATCTTACTGTTTTCACAGAAACACCGTCAGCCACACATTTTACTGGCGGAAAACGATGTCCTTTGAGGCTGTGGAGAAGATACAAAATGCCTGTCAACAGGTGCTCTCCATGTTGGGCCTTCGATCTTTTAGCACGCGCGAGGAACTACATAACACAACCGTATCTGCCTTCTTACCACACTAAAATATAAATCTTTTTAGGAGTTACAATGCTGACAGTCATGCTAATTTATATATAAAATTTTGTTTATGTAATATCTGGAAAATAAAATAAACACTGACTGGAAAAAGTCAAAGTCTCATTCATGCCATTTCACAGTAATCAACACTTTTTCTTTACAATAGAAAGTACTGGCCAACTCAAGTATTATTCATTTTCCTTCGATGTCAATGTTCACACATATATATATATATATATATATATATATATATATATATATATATATATATATATATATATATATATATATATATATATATATATATATATATATATATATATATATATATATATATATATATATATATATATATATATATATATATATATATATATATATATATATATATATATATATATATATATATATATATATACTGGATAACATATAAAATTCCATCAATTTATTATTTTTATCTTCATAGCATCTACTCCATTTTTCTTTATCATCGTTACAGCTGTCATCACGTACATTTAATGATAACACAAAGAATTATTAGTGAAGCCAATGGAATGGTAACTTGTATCAGACCTTTTCATCTCTTTAATATTATATCTTATCTCTAAATTATTTATTGAGATAACAGATTACGTAAGAGATCAAGTTCCATAAATTATGCCCGGAAGCTTACATTGCAATGTACAGTACTTACTCCTTTGAAAAAAATTAAAATCACATAAAACAACCTCCTCGCGTGCATGAAGCTGTAAGATATACCAGTATCAACCATTTTTCATTAGGGTTCATATTATCTTCTTTTTCGTCAGCTGTATTAGCCCGTTTTTATACGGGGTCGCGGTTTTTTATGAACTGCTCCCATCTGCCTCTGTCACCTGCCATAATGGTATCCAGACCCCTTCTCTTTTGTGTCCGCTGCTTTGCAAGCTTTTTACCATTGTCTTGGATCATCCTCATCTTCTTCTTCCCTGCAATACCACATCCAATGGTCTTTTCTCATCTAAGTCTGGCCTCTTGTTTCTTCTTCAATTTCTCCACTACCTTCACTGTTTCTATGATAAATAATTACTTTTTTACTTTTACTTTTTGTGGTTTATATCCTCCTGTAGATGGCTTCGGCGGGTCTTAAGTTTATTTAGGGAAGTAATTGTATATATATAAAGAAAAACTTGAGTTTTCCTTGATTCCTTTTCTTATAATTAATCATCTTTCAATCCAACATTCCAAGGCAATCGAGTTAGAGTTATTATTTGAATATCAGCTAAACCATATTGAGCTCTTACGTGACCTATGTTACTGTTTAATTACGAAAATGTTACATATAAGAAGAACTACAGTTGTGTGTGTTATAAATAGTTTTCATTCGAATGGGGGTGGGCACAGACATGTTGGAGCTGGGGAATTAAGTCTGGATGCCCTCTCTAACGCCTCGCTGTGGGATCGAACCCTAGTTAGTCGCTATGAAAAGCAGTTCCTTTGCTCTTTAGACTGCCATACCACATTGCATTACACGTATTAATTAAATTCTTATCAATAATTCTTTTTGATGAAGTAAATTAGATAAAACTTTAAATAGATAAGAAACAGTCATGTCTCATAAACTCCGCTACATTTTTTAAAGTTATATTTGCTGAATCATATTGTAATATTCGTAAATATGACGTAATCATTCATATTTACATGTCACATACTACAACAATCTATAATTTCTGTTAAAAGGCTTAAAACTGTCATGTTAAAATTTCTTTATAAAAAAATAAAATGTTAATTACATCCCTCTTCTGGATGTCATGGTTGAGGTTAGAAAGGGCATTCACTAGGGGTAACGGTCTCACTTACCAAAACCAAAATCCTTCGAAAGAAGACACTGTCCTAGTCCTCAATAGAAAAGGGAATCTGTGACTTCAAACCTATCACAATTTTGCAGGCGCATAAACAAAACCCACGTGATACGATGACGTATTTGTATAGATCTACTAGTATATAATGACGTCATAGTTCCACTTATCACATCAACCAATCATTGTCTGGCACTAAGGCTCTCTTGATACAAGAGATGTGATTCTGGACCAATCAGAGAACGGCTTCGAGCTGTGGCTATGCGAACGTCAGGTCTTGGCGAAAAAAAAAGTGGGGTAGTGTCATCTCAAGGTTTCAGGCAGTAAATATTATTATATATGTATTTATATTTATTTATATGTGTATTTATGTGTATTTATTTTGATTTCCATGATGTAAATAATTAAAAGCAACGAAAATATTGACGTAAAAACAGCCGGGAAGGTCAATCTTTGTCTAGGGTGGTCAATTTGTGTCTACGTGATCTTGTTTTGTGATAAATGTGATTTTGTTCGTATATATCACTACTGTTTATGGGGCGGAGCGAGGAGACTGGGAATCTCCTCCTCTGTATATATGCACACAAAGGGTCAAATAATTCTGGGTAATTTAACAGTTTAATATCGCACACTACTCCTAGCCAACATAGATGATTAGGTTAGGTTATGAATGGAATATTAACTTGACAATTCTTAACCTAGCCATTCATAACCTAACCTAACCATTCTTAACCTAACAACCATCTATGTTGGCTAGGAATAGTGTGCGATATTAAACTGTTAAGTTACCTAATTTTGCTTTGGCTCTACTCCCTTAAAAGGAGAACCCTATATCTTGTATATAGACAATATTTGGGTGATTGGTTTGCTTCTGGATTTTTTTTTTTTTTTTTTACTAAGGGCTAGGACGGTGCTTTCTTGTGAAGGAATTTGGCTTTGGCAAGTATGACTGTTACCTCGAGTGAATGCCTTTTCTAACCTTAGACCATTACTGGTCGCGAACCTCGACCTGACAAATCAATGTCGCGAGTATTACCACCTGGCCATGGTGGCTACAATCATTACCAATTTTAGGTATGAGCTAAATATATCGAAATTAACTAAATTAGGTTTAGTTAGGTTAGTTCGATAAGCTAATATTGAATGGTCTACCTTCACCCCATAGTTGTCTTGAAGCAGTAGGTTGGGTTAGGTTTAGTTGGTTATCTAACCTAAGAGTAAGCATTTCCAAAAATAAACATACTCATATAAAAATGTTTTTTGGTATTTTGTTTAAAAATGTTCTGCAATAGTTTTATTTTAGTGTCTGTGTGATATGAGGAACTCTTAATTATGCACCCCTGGGATTTATTTTTTACCTTTTTGGTTGTTCGGGCATCTTCCCCTAGGACATTTGCCCATAACCTAAACTAAGCTAACCTAATTTTGAGAAATTGTTCACATTTAGCGTCTTTTCATACCTTATATCTTGATTAAGTGCTATATTTCACTTTAATGGTATAAAGGAACAGCTTTTCCCTTTCACATTAAGAGTTAGGGCTTATCGCACTAGCGTCAATCTTCCAAGGAGCAACCATCCTTGGGGGCAGTTGTCTGTTCCCCTCTACTGCTATGCACATAGGTATGTGTTGGAAATATCCTCTATCTGTCCAAAATATGAAGCAGATTAGTCAATAAACTTACGGTAGATTGCTTAAAATTTCTTGAAGAGATTTTTCTGTATTTGATTACAGTTTTATCTCCCAACTTAACACGACCAATCTTACTGTAACATGATGGGGGTGCAGACAATTGCCTGTAGAATGATTGCCTCTTGGATGATTGCCCTTAACTCTTAATGCAAAGGCAGACAATTGCCCTTTGATAATATTCCTTTAGGTTTGGTTGGGTTCGGTTAGCTTAGGTCTGCTTTTGACTAATAGACATTGCTTGTAATTTGCAAAGTAAAACTTATCAGTAGTATTGTATTCATAAAATAGTGACGGGGCACTACTCCTTTGGGGCGGTTGTCCTAAGGAGCAATTTCCTTCCTTCAGTATGATATAGCCTTGCTAACTAAGGTCTGAATAGTGCCTGTAACCCTTTGAGGGGTGAGTGAATATTACACACTTTATACAATTACTGGTATATGTTGAAGTATATTTGCATATTTTATTATGGCTATTTTTAGTTTTTGTATTTTTTTCTATTTTTTGTCATCTTGTTTGCTGCTCTCATATAAAAAATTATGAAAATTTTTTAAATGGCCCCTTTACAGACCATCAGTTTTATCTTCCTTACAAGACCGTTGCTTGGTAAGCAGTTCATTCCTCCATTCGAGTAAAAAAAAAATCCCGTCAGGCATCTTGCAAAAAGACATCAACATTGGAATGGCATATACATAAATATAGCATTAGGCAAAAGTTGGGACCATCGTAGCGTAACCAGAAGAGTTCTTTCCTCAGGAGGTAACGGACCCATGTTTGAGCCCACTACAGGGCAATAGTAGAGGCATCCAGTCTTTATTCCTTAGCTCCAACCTGTCTGTGTCCTTCCCCAATATGGGCATGAGTTTTAAGACATGATAAGAGCCAAACAACAACAAATGCAGAAGTGGTATTCTCAGGGTATAAAGTTTTATGAGTTTGCAAAATGCGTAGGATTTTTTTGCCTCAAGTGAGGTATTTGTTTTTAAGAATGTTGGTATATATAAGCTTATTTGTAAACTCTTTGAACTCTGAAACATTTCACATTTAGAGCAATATATTGACCAAATTAATGTCTGGGTAAAATTTAGTGAATTAATGGAAGGAATTGTCAATTTAATTGCATATCACCTTAAAAGTACCATCGGTTGAGGAGACATCATATTACCTGCATATTGCCTTAAAAGTACTATTGGTTGAGGAGACATCATAGTACAGTACTTGCATATTCCCTTGAAAGAATTTTTGCTTGTGACGATATTATTTTACTTGCATATTCCCATAAAAGTAACAATGCTAGAGGATATATATTACTTGCATATTGCCTTGAAAGTACCATTCCTTTAGAAGATATAATTTTACTTGCATCTTGCTTTGAGAGTTTACTTGATGTAAATAATTTTACTTGCATATTGCCTTAAAAGTACCATTGGTTGAGGAGACATATTATTACCTTGAAAGTACCATTGCTATTAATATTATATTACTTGCAAATATCCCTGAAAGTATCATTCCTGGAGGAGATATCATTTTACATGCATATTGCCTTGAAAGTATCATTGCATGAGGCGATATCATTTTACTTGCAAATTCCCATAAATGTACCAATCCTTTAGAGATATCATTTTACTCGCCCATTGCTTTGAAAGCACCATTGCTTAATGCGATATTTTCCTTGGTTATTGCCTTAAAAGTAAATAGAATTTAGACAGACAGATACCTGAAATAATTAAGACAATAAACTCTTGCAGATAGACGATGGCAGGTCATGGACGACGAATATCATCCGCTGAAGATCTCGAGAGACCCGAAAGGAGCGTTCTGCCCATTTCGTTAACCAGCCGCCTGCAATCCAACACCTGGCGACAAGTATTTACTTCCCTGAGACCTTTGGTCGCTCAGACCCGTCAACGCACGCTCAGCACTTATGCTCGAAGGTCAGGCATATAATATTGTCAGTGTATATAGGATACGGAATTTTTAAAAGGATCTTATTTTATGGGATAATGGTAGCGCAGCTGTCAGAGGATTTTACTCTGGAAATGACTAGCCAGAGTATGTGACCACAGTGAGGGCATCCAGCCTTAACTCCCCATCTCCATTCTGTCTTTCTTAACCCCTATAATGGGGATGAATATCTACACAAATGGTAAAAAGAAAATATATTCTCAAAATACGCTAAACATTGTTGGAGAGATATTACAATTTACACTATGCAAGGGGTGCAAGCATTTGATATCTCAATGGTCCTCTAATGGAGTTTTTAATATTACTGTATTTATTATAAGAGACATCCAAGCTATTGTTTAGCAGTATTATGTACTTGTGCTCGGAATCTGCTAGTAAATTCTTTGTAACTTTGTAAATTGTAACAATCTTATAAAAGATATTCTTTTTTTCAATAAATCCATTGGTTTAGATTACAAAGTTCTTAGTAACAGATGTTGGGAGTGTAGTAGTGCGTTGAATAGAAGACTCCAATCAGGAAATTACAATAACTTCCTAGCTCCAACCTTTTTGTGTCCAAACATGAAGGGACAAACAGCAGTTTTATGATCAGTATTTAATATAGTTGTTGTCAGTGACTAGTATTAATTGTTAAGTTGACCACCTCTTTTTATTCTCTATCAGAAAACGGATCACTCTATTAAAGTTTAGTTTATATATATTTTCTTTCTTTAGATTACACCAGCGACAACAAGATGGACGCACTCAACGTACATCTGAAGGGAATAGTACTGGCGTGACCGTTCCAACTGGAGACAGTCGTACTTGGCCGTCACATATCCACCATCCCGCAGGCCTTCGTGCCGAAGTTTTGAACGAGAATAGCGAAAATAACCAATCGCAAAATGTCGTCATAGACATCGAAAACAGCATGCGAGGAGCATCACCGGCCGTGTTGGCCCAAAGTATCCCTGTGCCTCCGCTTGTACCCCAGAGTCACGAGCCTAATTCAGATTCTTTTACTAATTCAAGTTCATTGTTGGCCTCAGCAGCAGATTCCCAGAACAATAACGTTATTCCATCATCTTTTGATCCTTTGATTCCGAGTTTAAATGCCGATGGTAGCTTAGACGATAACACCAGTGCTTCGGATTCGTCAAGCGAAGACGGTACAGGCAGTAACAGTAATGGTGACAGGTAATGCTAAGTTTTTAATTTTTTTGTAATTAAGCATGTACAGTGTATATGTTCAATATGCTTATGCAATATATTGGAAAGTATGAATATACATGCCTCTGGGCTGCAGTAGCTCAGTGGTAGAGTGTGCAAGTTGAGAAGTGACTAGTATGGGCTTGATCCCACTGAAGCGCGTCAGGGAAGGCAACCTGCCTCAGTCCCCCTGCTCCATGATATCTGTATCCACCCCAATTTGAATGGGGACTGTTGTGACACAAGACTGTGCATCAATAGCATTTATATCATTGCATATCCAGTATATTGAAAAGTATGTGTATGCACATCTTTGAACTTCGGTATTTCAGTGGTAGAGTGCATGAGTTGGGAAACAGTTGAAAAGTATGCGTATACATGCCTGTTATACTACAAGTCAGCTTATAGCCATGACTTTACAAATTCTCTCTTCAATTCATTAACACTGATTGGACATTCTGTCATACAGGAGTGCGAGCGAATCTCTTACGGAACTTCTTAGTCAGTTTCCTGAGGTACGAAGCTTTTTTGTGGTGGCCTGGCATTACTGCTTATTCTTACTCATCATTCTTGCCAAAGCCGTGTTCGATCATTTCACAGGTATGTGATTGGTGTAATAATTCTTTCCTTTGTGTTAAATCACGTTTTGATGTTTTATTATAATGATTGTTTAGGAGTTTTTTATCGATAGTTAAAGTGATTACATATATATAAACAGTAAATGCGAGATAGGAGACTTGAAGTATATCACTGAAAGGTGAGTGTGGATGAGTAGGTTATGATTTAAATGATTTCACATGTTGCAAGAATTTGCAAATCATCCTAGGAATTATAAAATAATACCGCAGAATGATAGTTGTTATTGTTTCCTTAGCTTCCTGGTCAGAGCCCCATTGAAGGATAGTGTATGTTGTAGTGTTTTTGGAATAAAGCGATTGTATTGACGTATGTTGTTGTAATTTATGTGATGGTATATAGAAAAAGTAAGAAATATTATTCATTATGAAAATCTTACTGGGGCCAAGGTAGATGAGTGCTAGAGTGCGTGAATTGGGAAGCAATTAACATTGGCACCACACTAGGGAATTAGCAAACTCACTGCGTTGTGTTACGAAGGACATCCAGCCTTAATTCCCCTTCTCCAACTTCTCTGTTTCCATCCTCTAGTTGATTTGGGATTAATAGTGACTTAAAATGGCAAACATCAACATTTTTAAACAGAAAATATATACTATATGCTGTTATCTGTATGTTCTGTGATTGGAAATTACCATACATCAAGCAGGACTTCTAATTGATACTAAGGACACATTTTCTTATTTGTTATTTGGATTACTCCATCTGTAAAAATAAAAAGGCCGTAATCTTCCTTGTAAATGGGGTTGCTAAGTCAAAACATAAACTTGACTCTTTATGTGAGGAAAATACAACTTGCAGAGGAACTCTGGAGTTATTCTTGGATTACAGTACACTGTAATAAAGTCATTGATGTATTAATGAACCTTGAGTTCATTCCCAATAACCAGTGGTGTTCCACAGGGCACTAGTCTTTCACCTACTCTGCTCCCTCTCTTCATCAGTGATCTTCCCTAGTCCCCATTCTCCACGCCTTTGCCAACTACTGTACTCACGAGTGATTACCATGCTCTATTTTCAGGTCTGATGGTCATACTGACTTTGATAATAGGATTTCTTTGGAGCAATAATATCTTGAAAAAAGCAGTGGCTCGACAGGGGAGAAGGCCAATCAAACCTTTATTAGCCTTACTTGTTAACTTACCTGCTGGAGTGTTTTTGCTCTTCTACTCCTACAGAAATGATAAGCTTTTCTACAGGTGAGAGCTTTTGTGCAGGTGAGGAATTTGTTTTTTTAAAAGTAAATTCTTACATCATCATCAAATCTCTTGGCCTCTCCCATCTGTAGTCACCACAGAGGATCAGTTATCTCCATATTGCCTTATTCCCTGTTTCCTCATGCCTCTATATGTTAATTTATATATCACTTGTAACTCTGTACCCTAAAACATTGTTATTTTCTTGTAAATTGTACAATATACACACACAAAATGTATTTCAAAAGGTTAAAAATTGAATAGTGGAATAGAACATCTTAGCTCTCAAGAATGTATTCACCCCTCTTTGGAGATAAGTAAACAGAGTATAGCAATAAAGTTGGATATATACAGACACGACATAAATAACTGACATCCAGCTACCCCAGACATTCTCACAGAAATTAAAAGAAAAAACACCAGCAAATGAAATTGAAGTGATAATTTTAAATGTTTAAATGCCTTTAATATTATCTATATTTTCATATAAAAGCCATCATCCCATTTATAAGGGGGTGGCTTAGAGCAAAAAACCTGACTTTGTGGGAGGGTAAATCATGGAGGGGATTCCCAGTCCCCTCGCTTTGCCCCTTTAAGATGACGTTTACGTGAGGCAGAGGAACTCTGAGGCGGTATTCTTGCCTCCCCCTCATACGGATTAAAAAGAAATAATATAAATTAGTGGATGAAATAAAAATGATAATTTTTAAAATTTAATGCTTTTGATATTAGAGGGTAGAATTAAAGATTGCATAGCAGCGGACATGAATGAAAAGGGCCTGGATGCCAACATCACTGGAGACAAAAGCAGATGGTGGGTGCTCATTAAAAACAGCAACCCCATATAAAGACGGGCTAATAAAGCCGACGAAGAAGAAGAGATATTAAAGGGTAGAATAAGATTAAGGGTAGCTGCATATAAGCCAGAATTTTTTTAATAAGAAATCTCTATATATGTTTATTCTTTTTCTCTTTTTCTATTAAGTGTCTTACTCATCCCTCCCGATCAAGAAGGATTGGGCGTGATGGACCTGATGTGGATCGTTATTGTGTCCGATTACGTGTTGAAGTTGGTAACTGTGTTGCTGAAAACGTTACTTACCCTCTTGCCACACTCTTTGATGCATTCCAAAAATAGGGTAAGAGCTATTTATTTATCGTTTCTCTGCTCCCACTCCCAGGTAGGTTTTTCATCCTGTCAATGAGATCATTCTGACAGTTGATCCTTGAGAAAGTGTGGCTGGGGCATTAAGGCTGGCTGCCCTTCCTGTCTCCCTACCGTGAGGTTGAATGCGGATTCATCACCTTTCGAGTTTACCACTACAGGTACACTACAGTGGTCCCCTAAAGCTATTGTGTGTTTGTCCTAATTAATATCCAGCGCTGAAACTGCCGCAGTAGCACAGTGGTAGAGTGCACGAGTTGGGAAGTGACTGACGCAGGACTGAGCTCAATGCGGGGAATTAGTGAGGGCACCCAGCCTTAATTCTCCAACCCCAAAGTGTTTGTATCCACTCCCATTCAATTGGGGACTGTGTGTGTATATATATATATATATATATATATATATATATATATATATATATATATATATATATATATATATATATATATATATATATATATATATATATATATATATATATATATATATATATATATATATATATATATATATATATATATTTATATATACACACAGTGATCCCCCGCTGTATCGCATTTCTTGGTTCACGTTTTCAGTGTATCGCGGGGTGTGTGTGTGTGTGTGTTTTTTTGTTTTTTTTTTCAAATTATTATTGTAAAATACCTATGTACGTGAGTATGTCATGTAATTACCATTTCATTCACCGTAATTTTATCTATCACTTTCATATAAATTTACGTTGCATGCCGTTATGAAGTAAAGGGTGTTTTGTAACAGTTCAGGGAGGGTTTATACAGTGTAAACGTAAAAATAAATTAAAATATCTATGTACATATAGGCTGATCCTACTTCGCGGTTTTCCTGTCTCGCGCTGGGTCCCAGAACCGAACTACCGCAATAATGGGGGGATTACTGTATATATATATATATATATATATATATATATATATATATATATATATATATATATATATATATATATATATATATATATATATATATATATATGTATATATATATATATATATATATATATATATATATATATATATATATATATATATATATATATATATATATATCTTCTTTGTCTACATCCCTTCCCACTTTTATGTGGGGTCGATGTTTCTGGCCAGTTTTCTCCATTTGTTTCTGTCCCATACCTTATCGTCCAACAAACCTTTAGACCTCAGGTCGTCATTGATGCAATCCATCCACCTACGCTTTGGTTTCCCTCTCCTTCTCCTACCCAGTATATCCATTTCCATCACCCTCCTCCCAAATATACTGTTCATCCCTCCAAACGACATGATCATACCATCTTAGTCTACTTTCTTGTATCTTATCTGAGGGGGGTAAGCCAGCCTCAACTTGGTGCCGGGCCCAAGCCCGGGTAGATGGGGAGGGTTGGCGGCAGGAAGGGCATCCGGCCATATAAATTTTGCCAAAACCAATATATGGCCAGTACTTATAATATATATATATATATATATATATATATATATATATATATATATATATATATATATATATATATATATATATATATATATATATATATATATATATATATATATATAATATATATATATATATATATATATATATATATATATATATAAATATATATATATATATATAAAATATATATATATATATATATATATATATATATATATATATATATATATATATATATATATATATATATATATATATATATATATATATATATATATATATATATATATATATATATATATATATATATATATATATATTATATATATATAAAATATATATATATATATATATATATATATATATATATATATATATATATATATATATATATATATATATATATATATATATATATATATATATATATATATATATATATATATATATATATATATATATAATATTATATATATAAATATATATATATATATATATATATATATATATATATATATATATATATATATATATATATATATATATATATATATATATATATATATATATATATATATATACTCAGCTTGCTTTTTACGCATTTTTAAAATATGCAAAATTGGAATAACGCCTCCAAAAAATAATAGTAAAAAAATATGAAATATACGAATAACGCCCGCACAAGAAATTGGAAAACAAATTTTACATTTTTGTAAATAAGTAACCGCCTCTGAGGCAGTTTTCCGCCATGCTGCCATGTGCTTCAGTGTCTCTTTACCCAGCATGCTGTGTGGATATATCGCGAGAAAGGCAATAAATCTTGAAGTAAAACTTCAAGTGTTGGCCCGTTATCAGCGTGGTGAGAGTACGGCAGATATAAAACTGTCAATGCAACACAGTGAATGTACGTTGAGCACTATCCGTGAAAATGCGGAAAGAATAAAGAAAAGTGCAAAAGCTGGTTTTAGTTTAACTTCGCTTAGGTCTCCATGTTCTCGATCGGATATTATGGAGAAAATGCTATGTACGTGGATGACCATTAAGAGCAAACGGCAAACAAACTTGCCATATATTTTCGTCAGGGAAAAAGCGTGTGAGAGCGCATCAGCTGATATGGAGGCAGCAAAACGTTTGCAGATAGAGGTTCGTTCTCCCGCATCCTCCTCCTCTTCTACCGCTTAAGTTACATGCTCACCGCCACCATGCACGTCCCAGTGTATACCTATTGTCCACCGCATAATAGAGTATGTTAATTTGCTTGCTGTGCAGTAAATCTGAATATCTTTTCAATGAAAATAGCTATAGGTCTTTCTGCTTTGTTATGTACTTGTAAAATATGTTTTACTTATCTTACATCTTTGGCATAGTGTGTCTATGTACGGTTGTGAAACGTGCTATGCCCATTATCATTGTTTCTTATGGAGAATGACTCGTTACATTACGCAATTTTTACATTACACGTCACTTCTGAGAACCTATCTTCACGTTATTCCAAGAACTGGGTATATATATATATATATATATATATATATATATATATATATATATATATATATATATATATATATATATATATATATATATATATATATATATATATATATATATATATATATATATATATATATATATATATATATATATATATATATATATATATATATATATCCTTTTGTTTACCTTAAAAATAACCCTCTTATATTTTCAGGGCAAATACTTCTTGGTTGTGGAAATGGCTTCACAGCTTTATCGTTCTTTAGCCCCTATTCAGCCGTGGTTGTCTTACTTGCTAGACGGGTACACGGGACCACGAAAAGTATTGGGTGTTATACTATCCGCTACATACATGGTTTGTAAAGGACCAGATATTGTCAAGAAGATGAAGAGTTTTCAGGCGGCGGTAGTCAAGTTTATACATAGTGTCGTGAGTATAACTAGAATTTCAGTTTTAATATTTATTAGTTGAAGTCTTCATGATTGTTTGCTGTGGTTGGTCTCTCTATAAATCCCTCATTTGAGTTAAGTGGAGATAGGTTGGAGCTGGGGAAATAAGGCTGGATGCCCTTCTTAATGCCACTATGCTATCACAGAGCCACAGATTTGGAAGTGAAAAAGTGACCTTAAAAGCAATTCTTTTACAAGCGTATTTGCAGAATGTTAAAATACGACCAGCATAAAAGCAATTCTTTTAATTAAAGATCGCTAAAAACTGACTATCATAATAGCAAGTGATACTCATAAAACCAATTCTTATATTTAGAGAAAGTTAAAAATTGACAGTTATAAAATCAATTCTTATCTTTGCAGAACTATGGATGCACTCCTAGCAAAGCGCAATTGCAAGATGCTGGTGGCTTATGCCCCATTTGTCACGATGATTTCCTGCTGCCCACAATGCTTCAGTGCAAGCACATTTTTTGCGAACAATGTGTAGTGACATGGTTTGACCGGGAGAGAACTTGTCCGATGTGTCGCAAACAAATAGCCGACGATCCCGCGTGGCGAGACGGGGCCACATCGCATTTCTTACAGCTTTATTAGATAATGTGTGGTGATGATAAGATTGTTGTTACTTACAGAGGTGTGTATCTCAGGGTTTATTCCCATCTTGTCCTTGCTATTTACAGCCCTCCTTGAATGTATGTGTACAGACTTATTGATTTTTATGCAATAGATAAGTACCATAAGTAAATATACCTAACATAATATTATTTGTTGTTTGCCGTTTTGAGTGTCAGAATTAACCTCCATTCGTATGGGGGTGGATACAAATTGGAGCTGGAAAATAAGGCCAGATGCCCTACTTTCACCACGTAGTAGGCTCGAACGCGGGTCAGTTGCATTCCTAGTTGAGTGCGCTAACTGCGATCCATACCTAACATAATACTAGTTTATGTAAATTCATCAAGTTTTTATTGTAATTACTGTGCTAAGATTTTGTTTTTGTGCAGTGAGCCACTGAGGTCTGTGCTCAGCTCACTAAGCTGTGTACTCCCGTTCTACAGGTCCCAGGTTCGAATTCCGACAGTAGGAGGTAGAATATTTGGAAATTTTCATATGACAGTTACTACGTTAAAGAGTGAAATGAAGATTACTGATACTAAAAAATTTACAATTTATATGGTATATGAAAATATATTTTCAGAGTTGGGAAGTAAGTGACAGCTTCGATAATGTGTAAAGAAAACGCTTTTGAGTTTTTAGTGTTTACTAATTAATTACGCATTATCAAGCTTTCACCTGCCACTAAATGCATTTTCAAGAGGCCAATGTACTTTCTTGTTATAGAGTTCAGTAAGTGTAAACCTCTACAGTGCGAAAGTACATCGGTATCCTGAAGATGCTTTTGGCGGAAAAAAAAAGCTTGATAATGCACACTTGATTATTAAACACAAAACTCTACTATGGGTGTCTATAGTACATTGTATATGTTACTGTGGGAGATAGTGTTTTTCACATTATCTGAAACGCTCTCTTTTTGTGGAAGTTTTAATGTTTTGTTTCATATGTCATTCTTGTATTCAGGAAGCAATATTTTTTTTATCTCCAGTGGTACCAACATATGTCTTTCCATTGATTTTGAGGGTCTTAAGCTGGGCAGTGAGATTTGGTATAGCAGTGTAATGTTGGTATGACTGGTATAACAGTGCAATGTTGTTATAACTGGTATGGCAATGTAATGTTGGTATGATGTGGTATAGCAATGTAATGTTGGTATGATGTGGTATAGCAATGTAGTGTTGGTATGATGTGGTATAGCAATGTAATGTTGGTATGATTGGTATAGAAACGTACTGTCTCTTCATTGGTACCGAGTGTCCTAAACTGAGCAGCAAGATATGGTAACTTTGTAAAACAATGTAATATTTGTATATTAATCAAACTGTGATTTCTTTTATAAATTATAGTTAAGGCCCAATATAATATACACCAGGAATGCCAGTATCTAGTCCGGTGATATTAAGTCTACAGAAATTGATTTTATTTTTTCTTTGTAAAAGTGAACTGGTATTTTCCTGTTTTATCTGTTTGATATTAAGTATTAAAGATTAGTACTTGCATACTAAAAAATATTAAACAGTTTATTGAATGTCCGTATTTACTTAATAGTGTACGATACCCATCTGTCTTTTGAACGTGGCTGATATAGTGTCGTGAGGGCCACACCTCCCCTTGTGACTTACTTTTTTGTTTCCGACTTTTTATATGCACCATTTTGTGTCAAAATAAGTTCCCTATTTACTTTTTTGCCCACTTTTTATATACACCATAGTGTGTCAAAATTAGTTCCCCATTTACTTTTTTCTTCCCCTCGTTTTATATGCACCATTTGTATCACACTTGGTTCCCCATTTACTTTTCCCCCCAAGTTTTATGTGCACCATTTTATGTCAATATTAGTTCCCCATTTACTTTTTTCTTCCCCTCGTTTTATATGCACCATTTGTATCACACTTGGTTCCCCATTTACTTTTTCCCCCAAGTTTTATGTGCACCATTTTATGTCAATATTAGTTCCCCATTTACTTTTTTCTTCCCCTCGTTTTATATGCACCATTTGTATCACACTTGGTTCCCCATTTACTTTTTCCCCCAAGTTTTATGTGCACCATTTTATGTCAATATTAGTTCCCCATTTACTTTTTCTTTCCTGCGTGTTATATGCACCATTCTGTGTGTCCCCCATAAATGGGAGTGGACACACATGTTGGAGTTGAGAAATAAAGGCTGCATGCCCTTCCTAAGTCCCTGCGGTGGGATCAGACTCACATTAGTTGCTTCCTGACTAGCAGACTGCCACTGAGCTAGTGGGGCCCCCATATTCTGCAGATCAAAGTAACGGACTCCTAATCTATGATTTATATTTATAGATATGGATTATCTCCTTGCATCAGTCATCACCACTGCCAAAACTTACACTACATATGAAAATGTAACAAAAATGAAAGAACCAATATTTATTGACATATCACAGAATAAATTTACAATTAAGCAGCCAATAAATAACACATCCATGGTAGAAATAGTAAATAATAATTGTAGGAATGTAAAATAATTTAAAATCACTCCAAAATATAATAAAATACAATGAAATACTAACAAAAAATAAAATTTATATGGGTGAAAAGAGAGAATTAGGACTTAAAAATTATAATTGCCTATATTAAAACATATTTTTTGAAAAAATATGGCAGACAACCACTTGAAAACATTCACATATGATTATTGTATCACTAGAATGCGTTCAAAGCTTTATGACAATAAATTTTAACCGAGCTCCTGGTAAAGAGAATAATTATTAGAACAGAGCATCCCAAAGCAAGATTGAAAGTCTAAAAAAGCATGAATGAAAAAAATAATTTAAAACAACAGAAAATGCATTTAAAATCATCAGTATTGGTACACATCTCCTAGTACCCGGCATAGAGGGGTGCGAAGAATCTCCGGGGATCTTGTTGACTCCATAATTGGCTTAAGGGCAGACACGCCTGGTGGTAGTAATGGTTCTGCTCTTAACTTTGCACCTCCCAATAGATCTGCTTCATTCACTCTTCACTATTCTAACATTCGTGGCCTGAACTTTAATCTTTCTTCTGTGGAATAGCACCTGGGTACTTTCCTCCTTAACCTCCTCCTATCTGAAACCCAGCTGTCTATCCATGCTTCCACTGACCCATTTCATATCTCACTATATCTTGTATACTTGTTTTCGTTCCAAAGGTGAGGTCTTTGCATACTGCAACACTAACACTCCTAGTGCAAGGCTCATGGACCTTGAATCTCCTGACTTTGATGTTCTCAGGCTATAAATCTATCTCTCCACTACCACTATATTCCTTTGCATCTGCAAAGGAATTTTGTGTTTTTCTCTGAATATCTGTCCTCTTGCTATGTTCTCACGAACATGCCGAAGTTCTCTACATTAGAGACTTCTATGTACACCACAGGGAGTGGCTTAATTCTTCTCACACTGATGTGGGAGGATGTGAGGCCACTGCTTTCTCTATTACTCACGATCTGGAGCAAATTATTAAACATCCTACTGGTGTTCCTGATCGACACGAACATGCAGCAAACACTCTTGACCTATTTCTTACTTCTAACCCTTGGTAAATCTGACCACTCTGTGATCTCAATCTCTTCCATTCTCGCTCCCCCTCGACCAATCCCTCCTACTCAGCGCCGCCTTTGGCACTTTGAGTGTACCCGACGTGAAAATTTGCGTAACTTCCTCACTGACTTCCAATGAGATGACTACTGCTTTCAGTCCCGCAACCATGATCAGGTAGCCCTAAAAGTTGACGAGATCATGACCTCGGGAATGGAGGCATATGTTCCCTCCTCTACAAAAACTTTCCCCAAAACCTTGGTTTCACTGTGCCAGCCCCATGGCTATCCAGGCCAGGAATCGGGCACACCAATCTTACCAAGCCTCACCTTCCAATTTAACTCGCTCTGCTTTTATTGTAGCTAGGAATCACTGTACTGCTAAGATTCGAAGGTCTAAGGCTTCCTTTATAAGAAGGAAAGTTGATGCCCTTAACTCCTCTCCCGCTGACAAATGCCTCTGGTCCTTAGTCAAAAACTTCTGTAAGTCAAGCTTTCCCCCTCTCATTCGTTCTGATGGTTCTATAGCTTGCTCTTCCGCTGACAGAGCTACTCTCTCTGGCTCTCATTTTTCTGACAACTCTTCTATAAACGATTCCAGTGCACCTGTCCCTCAATCTTTACCCCTCTCTAACCTTATGCCCTTCCTTATCCTTTCTTCACGCAAAAATCAAAAGGTTCTTTGCTCGCTAAAGACGAACAGGGCATCTGGTCCCGATGGTATCCCTGCAAGGTTCCATAAGGAGTTTGCAGATGAACTGGTTCCCGGGCTTTGCCATCTTTTTTGCTCTCTCAACCAGTATCTATCCATCTTGGAAGCATGCTCTAGTTCAACCAGTTCCTAAGAAGGGTGACCACTCTATTCCTTCAAACTGCCGACCTATTGCCCTAACCTCCTCTATTGCTAAAGTTTTCGAAACTTTGCTCAATGCTCACTTCTTTAAACGCCTTGAATCTAACTCGCTTATCTCCGATCACCAGTACACCTTCTGCAAGGCAAGATCCACTGGTGACCTCCTGTCCTATCTTACTCATGTATGGTCATCTACTATGGGGAATCCTTTGTAGTCGCCCTTGATATCTCTAAGGCTTTTGACAAAGTCTGGCACAAGACTCTGTTGGGTACACTCCCTGCCTATGGCTTTACCCCTTCTCTCTGTTCTCGGATTTCCAGTTTTCTTTCTGACCGTTTTATATCTGTAGTTGTTGATGGTGCGATATCTAGCCCTTTCTCTGTTACTGTTGGTGTTCCACAGGGCTCTGTTCTTTCACGTACTCTGTTCCTTCTCTTCATCAGTAATCTTCTACAATCCCCATTTTCCTCTCTTCTTCATGCCTTTGCTAATTTCTACCCTTCACTTTTCCTCTGCTTTTTTTCAAAACCTTCATCTGCTACTCGTAATCAGTCTCGTATCACTTTCTTCTACTCTCAACTCTGAGTTGCAGAGGGTATCTGAGTAGGGCGCTCAAAAATTAGTCAAATTCAATGCCTTCAAGACAGTTTCTGGCTATCTCTTTATCTTCTTCTCCTCCTGATAACTCTATTGTCTTTGAAACTAACGAAATTTACCCTCTTAATTCTATCAACATATTAGAAATCCATATAGCCTCTAACCTGTCTAGGAGGAATCACATACTGTAATCCAAATTTCTCAATCTTCATCCAAATAATTGGGGGTTCTGCTTTGTTTTCGTCAATACTTTTCCTCCACATTTACTTAAAATCTATAAAGGTCTTATCTGTCCCTGCTTAGAATACTGCTCACACATCTGGGGGCTTCTTATACTTATCTCCTTGATAGGGTTAAATCTAAGGCAGTCAGACTCATTAATGATTTTTCTCATCTAATCTGGATTCTCTCTCTCTTTACCATAAGGTATCATCCCCTTCTCTTTTCTATCACTACTGCTTCCATCACTACTCTGACGAGCTAGCAAGTTGCATCCCAACCCCACTGCCGAGGCGGCATAACACTCGCCAAGCGGTACTGTGTGGAGATTTGTAGCTCGCGGATTGGCGGGTGCAGCGACTGCTTTTTCCCATCTACCTCCAGACTCTGGAATGCTCTTCCTCCTTCTGTCTTTCCTAATTCTTATGACCTATCTTCCTTCAAAAGGCAGATCTATCATCATCTCAGGGCTTAATCCTCCATATTTCTAGGTCCTCTGTACATTGACTAATTTTTCCATCTGTCGTTTACTTTATGTAACATTACATCATTTCTGCTTTGTCCTTAACCTTTTTCTTTTCCTTCGTCTTGGTGTTTTCTCGTGCCCGGGGCTTTATTGATGAGGGCAGTTTTTGCTTGTTCCGGTGTCACACATATATATATATATATATATATATATATATATATATATATATATATATATTATATATATATATATATATATATATATATATATATATATATATATATATATATATATATATATATATATATATATATATATATATATATATATATAAATAAAAAAAGCAACAGCCAAATTTCTTCTGAATCACTGCATATGAGATTTTGATATGAAAGTGAAGAGCGGTCTATTGTTAACTTCCTGAATTTATCATCACAGCACAAAACAGTCAGTAGAGGCGAAGATTATTGTGTCAAGACAAACACTCATTACCTCACTTCTATTATTACTGTTATGGCAAACACATAACTAATGCAGAAGGCAAATGTTTACAAAAGTTATAAATATTCTGGTAACTGTGTGATGATTTACATAATCTTTGTAACATTGTTTTATGAAAATTATGAATATTCTGGTAATGGTGTGATGATTTACATAAGCTTTTTTACTTTGTTTTATGAAAATTATGAATATTCTGGTAACGGTGTGATGATTTACATAAGCTTTGTTACGTTGTTTTATGAAACTTATGAATATTCTTGTAAGTGATAATTTATATAAGCTTTTATGACTGCTACCTTAAGTAAATTACAAAGATTTTGGTAACTGATAATTTGCATAAGCTTTGGGAAGGCATAACCACAAAAATTAGGAATATTCTGGTAACAACGTGATGACTTATAAAAGATTAGAAAAGGCATGATTACAAAAATTAAGAATATTCTGGTAACAATAAGATAACTTACAAAAGCTTTGAGAAGGTATGATCGCAAAAATTATGAATATTTTTGTATAATGAGATAATTTACATTAGCTTTGTGACTTCTGTCTTTAATTCTGTTTTAATCTGGGTAAAAATGGTATATGCTGCTTTGCTTATTATACAATACTGGATAGAGGAGCAAGGTGAATGCCTTTGCAAGTCTACTACAGCTTTCATTCAAGCACCCAACAGTGATAATAATATTCTCCATATCAAGTCAGTTCTGAAACAGGATATACAAGACAGGCAAAGGTGAAAAAGGCTAGCAAGAAACAGCGACCCGATATGGAAAGGGATAAAAATTGAAGACAAAGAAGAGAAGTATCAATTAAAATTGTGAAATTTAAAATCCAAACTTTTTCACTCATTAAAAAAGGTAATGAGAAGGAAATTTCTATCATAACTGCACTTAACGCCTGATGGAAGAGGATAAGTAGTTAGTAATATAGTTTACCTAAGCATCACTCTGGAAGTCAACAGATGGAAAACAAATAGCACTTCATTGTAGTGTTAACCTAAGCATCACTCGAAGTCAACCAATGGAAAACAATATGTAAATTTGGAATACAGTTTGCCTAAGCATCACTCTGGAGGTCAACAGATGGAAAAGGAAACGGTCCTCATTTTATAGTTTATGTAAGTATTACTCTGAAGGTCAACAGCTGGCAAAGAAAAATTTTTCATTATGGTGGTGTACCTAATTATAACTCTGAAGGTCAACAGATTGAAAAGAAAAAGTACTTTGTAATATAGTTTACCTAAGCATTAGTTAAATGGTCAATACATGTAAAGAAAAATTCTTCATTATATAGTTTGCCTAAGTATCACTCTGCAGTTCAAGAGATGGAAAATAAAATGTATTTTATAATATTGTTTACCTATGCATTGCTCTGAAGGTCAACTCCATCATGCCGATGACAGTAGCTGGAATTGAGACTAGCAGAATTGCGACAAATTTGCCCATTTTTGCACGATGCGATGCAGAGTTTCTTTGGGGTTGTGCTTCTTGATGGTGTTCCACTGGAAGAAAGACAAGAGAAATGTACTGGCAATACTTAACCCTTTCCCCTCGAGCTTCGACAATAATTTCACCCTATTGTGGGAATGTGGCTGCCATGCCTCAGAGAAAAAATGTTGTACCTCCTCCCACAACATCTAACTGGCTACTGAATCATTTCAGTACCTCTCAGCTCCTTAAAATATCGACTCTGTATAATGCATCATGACTTCAAATTCCAGATCTCATTTCCTCTTCACTTCCACCTGAGGGAATGGCAGACATTTTGAAATTATTCGATTGGCAAGTACGTCACTCGCAATTAACCTGAGTGAAATATTTCCAACAGTCGTCTGACTCGCAGATTAAAAGTTAAACGCCTCCCAATTTACGAAATCTTTCACCAACCTACCACGGCCCCCGTACATGAAAAGAGACTAACGGGAGAATAAATAAACTATGGGTAAGTGTGTGATTGAAAGACCACCTATTAGGTGGAAGGAGAGGCTACATATGGCACTAGAGACAAAGTACTGTGCATCAGGTGGTATAAAGAGTCAGCTGAGGTAATCACCTTATGGTGAGTTCCCAGTGAAACAAAGCATTGTAGCTAGTGGTAAGTAAAACAAATACTCATATATCCACAGAGTAGACATATATGTTTGTAATTTTTATGTGTCACTATTAATCCCCATTTGAATGGGGTTGAACACAGACACGTGGCAGCTAGGTAAATAAGGCTGGATACCTTCCTAACATCTTGCTGTGGGTTTGAACACAGGTCTGTCAATTCTCGAGTAGAGGGGTATAACAACTGTGAAACTGCAGGTTAACGTAGACACACATGAACATTTTACATTGTTATTTATATTATAGAACATATTCAGATCAAATCTGGAATTTTTGCTAGTAAAAGGCAATTACCTAACCTAAAGCATGGAAGGCAGTACTACAGGATCATAATACTAAACATTTTGTCTGCACTCCGATAAAACCAATTACAAACAGAAAGGCAATTCGAAGAAAAAGCGATTGAGTAATAATTGTGAGAGCATTTTCAGCATATGTGTGCAAGTACTGCAATACAGAGTTGAGTAATTTTATATAATTTTATTTGTTTGCTATTTTCTCTATATCCTTTTCCTCACCAAATTGGTTCCTTAGCTGAAGTCATCTAATTTATAGTCCTTGACTTTTTACAGCTGTTTACCGCTTGTCTTATAATAATAATAATAATAAATATAATAACTATAATAATAATAATAACATACATGCATACATATACACATGCCTCATTCCCCCTTGTAAGGAGGTGGCCAAGCTAAGATACGCGCATTCACCACGCTCTACACATACCTCAACCACTCCTCTCAACTCCTTGGGGATAAAGGGTTGTCAAATCTCCCCCCCCCCTTCCACCCTTCTAGGGTCATCCACAAGGTAGGCGGGCAAGGATAGACAATGAGGCTCGACAGCCGCAGCTGGTTTACCCTCACCGCTTCATCGCATGGCAACTCCCCTCATCACAGTTCACTAAGCTAGCAGGTGCGAGAAATCCCTTTGGCCCACGTTATCTATACACAATCTTTCTCCACTCATTCCTATCTCTTGCAAGCGCTCTTCCCTGAATAATAATAATAACTTACCTTCTTGATGATGAAGGTGTCTCTCTAAGCGGCGTACTCCTCAAGGATCTATTGTGTAAGGAAGTGGTAGTCGAAGGTCTTGAGATCTTAGGGTTATCTAGATGATCTAGTAAGTGTCGCCGAACTTTGTCCAGAGAATTCACCTATTAATAAAAATATACATAAAGGATGATGTTGTTATACACTAAAGCTTAAATAAAATTTTTTAGATTTTGCACTAAAGGTGATTGCAGTTAAATTATTTTAAAATACATATTTATGAATGCGAGGACTGAGGTTGCACACTGGCTAGAGCACCCGACTTGGAAAGCGACAATCCCATGTTCTAGCCCCACCATGAGGGCATTAGGAAGGGCATCCAGTCTTAATTTCCCAGCTTCAGCCTGTCTGTGTCCACCTATATTTGAATGGGGATTAATGATGAAATAAATTGGTAAACAGCAACATGCAAAACAAGCAAAAACAAAAACTACAGTAATAACTTTTTGCAGACATACATGCATTTGACCTATTTTTTCAGTCTAGCATTTTCTTGTTATTGTCTTGTCCTTAATCTGCTACTTTTTCTTATTCTCAATGTTTTCTTGATGCCCAGGCCTGATGAGGACAATTTTAATTGCCTGTCCCAGACTCACACTAAGAAAACAAAATTGCCCTCATCAAGCTCGGGCGGCAAGAAAACAAAAAGCAAAGAGAAACACAGAAGGGGTGTGTCGTGACTTGCCAGATGTGAAGGGATAGTAAGAGATGTGTAACGAATACCCCAGAAAATTTGGCGTAGATGTAAGAATAGAAAAGGGCCATAACAGAAGGAAGACTTAACACTGAGCCAGTCTTAATTCATTCCAAAGCCTTCAGTTGTTGTACCAAATTAGGTGGCTGATGCCATGGGCTAACATACTGCATAGCAATGAGAATGTGATCAATTTTACGTCATGAACTCCCTTTTCTAGTAAGGGCTAGGATGGTGCCTTCTTGTGAAGGACTTTAGTTTTGGATAGTGTGCCTGTTACCCTGAGTGAATGCCCTTATCTATGCACAGACCTCGACCTGGTGAATCAAAGTTACGAGCATTATCACTTGGCGATGGTGGCCATTCTTGCATAGCATTGAGAATGTGAAATTCATACTGCAACATACATGATATATGTAAATTAACTTACCCTCTCTGAGGAAAATGAAACATCCCTTTCTTGTAGAGGATTTTCTGTTTTATGACTGCTAGAGAGTAGAGTAGACAACAGTCCTTCATTCTTGGTTTGACTGCACACTCTAGAATCTAGTGACCTGTAATGGATAGCACATATTAATTGTAAAATGCACATATATATGTAATGGCGGCAATCCCACTTAAAAGATGAGTGACCGAGTCAAAGCACACACAATCACAAGAAGCCAAACATGCCTCAATCACACCTCTCAGCTCCTTGGGGAAAAAAGAGCACAGTGTCTATTACTTGGAACTTATACCATGAATACAAACGTAAAGATTAGCAATCCCAAATACATTACATAATCCCATAAATTGCTAGGTTAAAATGGTTAAAGGTTGAAACAGTGATTCCCATCCGGGGTTCTGCCAAGCATCACCAGGGGTTTCTATAAGAAACCGTAAAATAATTGTGCTATTACAAAATGACAGTAATCTTAATTCATAATTCCTTATTAGTGTGAACTCTCATGTGATGTAATTGTAGATTTCATATGAATTATTGCTCAAGAACTTAAAAAAATATATATATATATATATATATATATATATATATATATATATATATATATATATATATATATATATATATATATATATATATATATATATATATAAGGGGTTCCTTGGAATACGATAAATTAATAC